>CM024753.1:174484160-174577679 GCA_014218235.1 Colocasia esculenta
TATGTATGTGTTTTCTAAAGGAAACTCTACCCAACGGAGGTTCTGCCCGAAAACATACTGATATGTCCACAACTTCGTGCTCGTATGTATATGTTTTCTAAAGGAAACTCTGCCCAAGCGGAGGTTCTACCTGAAAATATATCCATATGTTTACAAAATATGTTCACGTGAATATGTCTTTTAAAGGAAACTCTGCCTAAGTGGGGGTTCTGCTCAAAAAACATATTCATGTGTCTATAAATATATATGTGCATATGTGCATATTTCATGGGGACACCCTGTCCATACAGGGACTCTCCCCTAAAAATCAATACAATCATATGCCCATTGAGTTAATATCCATGCGATAACTCTGCCTATGCGGGAGCGCTGCCAAAATACACAATATACTCAAATTCCAAATAAATTCACGGTCATACACTCGTTCATTTTCCAAATCATATGTCAAATCCTCAAAAGAAACTCATACTCCTTTTCAAAATAAAATTCTAAAGCAAACAATATATCCAAACACCCAAATAAATTCACGGGTATACACCCGCACATCTCCTCAATTATATTCCAAAACCTAAAAGAAATCCATACTTCTTTTCAAAAATGAAATACCTTTTTCAAAGGAACAAATCATTTCTTTCAAATCAAAATCCATTTTGCCCGATAAAAAATAAGGAAAACAGCGTATTACAATTTCCTAGAAAATGCATAATCTCTCGACTTTGCTATCAATGGTATTCGGGTAAAAACTGATGTAAAAATAACATCAACAGCTTTTAACCCGATGTAAACTAAACATCGATTCCGATCGATGGAGACAGGGGTCCAACACACGCTACCCTAATCGCCTGATGAATAAAATCGCGAAACCAAATAGTTCAAATTAAAAGTGGCGCACTTGTCTATTTCATGGGCATAAACTTTTTTCTCCGCATTGCGCGGATTCTTATTTCTATCTGCTAGACAGGCTGGCACGCCCCGCAAGGCAAAAGAATAAATAAAAATAAATCAAACTCAAACCTCCTATAAAATAAAACGAGCAAAAATTTCCGCATCCGACAAGCCCTAATTTTTAACAGCTAGTTACCTCCTAATTAGGGTATTTAACCTCAAAATATGACATATTCTGCAATTAACAACATGCTAAAACCTGAAACCATTGAATGAAGCTTATTTAATCTTCAATTGACATTAACAAACCCTTACGCAAAAGCCCTAATTTTTAATAGTTAATTACCTCCTAATTACGGTATTTAGCCTCAAAATATGACATATTCTGCAATTAACAATATACTAAAACCTAAATCCATTGAATTAAGCTTATTTAATCTTCAATTGACATTAAAAAATCCAAATTACACAAAAGCCCCAATTTTTAATAGTTAATTACCACCTAATTAGGGTTAGCCTCAAAATATGATATATTCTGCAATTAACAATATGCTAAAACCTGAAACCATTGAATGAAGCTTATTTAATCTTCAATTGAAATTAACAAACCCTAATTACAAAAAAGCCCCAATTTGTAAACCCTAATTTAAATCTAATTAGGAGATTTACCCTAATTACATAACATAAAAAAAAGACTCATCATGCTCCCACTATACTGCCATCTATGAACTTTAATAGACCTTTTAATCATGTTAAACTTATCTAACTATACTAAAACCCCAAATTTACATCACTAAATAAGTTTAATTTAGGGTTTTCCCCTAAATAAGGTGTAAAATAGCTAATATGTAGCATATAAAGTCACTTATAGCATGCAAATCTATGAAAGAAGTAAGAAAAACATAATACATATAAGTTTCTTCAATGCAAAGGATGAGAAAACGGCGTTTATGCTCTTGTTGGCACAAAAAATTTTTGGGCTAATTCTCCATTCTAAAAAAAAAGAAGAAGAAATGCCCCCTCCCTTAACCGATGGAAGCACCATCGGTTAAGGGGTTTTTTCCCCTTAACCGATGGGAGTTCCATCGGTTGAGGGGAAATTCCCCTCTAACCGATGGAACCACCATCGGTTAGAAGGGAATTCCCCTCTAACCGATGGGAGTTCCATCGGTTGAGGGGAAATTCCTCTCTAACCGATGGAACCACCATCGGTTAAGGGGAATTCCCTTTTAAAAAAAAAAAACAAACCCAACCGATGGTACTACCATCGGTTAAGGGGATTTTCCCCTTTAACCGATGGGACTACCATCGGTTGAGGGGTTTTAACCCTCTAACCGATGGTAGCCCCATCGGTTAAAGGGAATTTTCCCTTCAACCGATGGAAGTCCCATCGGTTAAAGGGAACCCCCACTCCCACGCATGTAAGGGGGGGGGCCTTCCCCTATAAAAGGCCCCCCATCCCCCCATTTGAGGAGGTCGGCCCCCGGGAGGAGCGACAACCCTCTCCCCAAAGTGCTGTCCCCTACTTTCTGAAATCCCCAAAGAATAGAAAAATTCCAAATTCCCAAAGTTTCCCGATCTCCTCTCTCAATCTCATTTCTTGTATGAGTGAAGGTACCAAATCTTCTTCCCCCGAGTGTTGAGAGGTTGTCCGGATGCGGCATCGGCAAACTTCATCGGCTAAAAGTCCGCAATAGCGGCACCGGCCCTCACGGGCTATAGGTTCTAAATACCGTCCATTCCGGACATATGGTATTTTAGATACCTCTGTTATTCATGCCACCTCCCATCGAGTTTTAAACTCTCCGGGATGGTGTGTTTGTGCTATATGCATATGTTTCTTAGAGGAGACTCTGCCCAAGTGGAAATTCTGCTCGAGAATATATTCATATATTCACAGATTCGTATTTATATATGTGTTTCTTAGAGGAAACTCTGCCCAAGTGGAGATTCAACCTAAGAACATATCTATAAATTTCAAATCTGTGTTTATATTTATATGTTTCTTAGAGGAGATTCTGCCCAAGGGAAGATTCTACCCAAGAACATGTTTGTATATTCACAAATTGGTATTTTTATATGTATGTTTCCTAGAGGAAACTCTGCCCAAGTAGAGATTCCGCCTAAGAACATACCTATAAAATTCAAATTTGTGCCTATACACACTTGTTACTTGAAAGGAAGCTCTGCCCATGTCAGAGTTTTCCCTCTAAAAACATATCAATATAATCACAAACTTTGTATTTATATACATGTGTTCCCAAGAGGAAACTCTGCCCAAATGGAGTCTCCGACTACGGACATGTCTATATAATCATAAATCCGCAATTATATGCGTATGCCTCTCAAAAAGGATTCTGCATATGCAGATGGTACCTTTTGCCGGATACTCCATTCAAATAGGAATGCCGGTGAGAAAATATGCGTAAACTGCAAATTTATGATCATATACACATACCTTTTTGAGGGCAAATTCCCTCCGGGCAAAGATTCTCTGAGGACACATGGATATAAGTACATGTTCATATGAATATATCCCCGTGAAGGCATTCCGCATAGGCAGAAACTCTGTCAAAATAAATTTATGATAGTGGTGATGATATACACACATCCAAAGAAAAAGAGGACAGGACCCGAACTGTGATAGGACCCGAACTGTGCTCAGTTACTCCAGAGAGCAGCATAAATGCATACTCACAAGAACTGCGTTCATGTGGACAGTTTTCAGAAAGGAGCTTCAAATTGACAAGAACGTCCATGGAAATATGTACATACGTTCTTTGAAAATCATACTCATACAAGCAAAGAAAAATGAATGATGAATAAATGAAACAATGAACGAGGAGAAAGGAAATTCTGCCTCAATTCAGACTTCATTTAAAAGAAGGATGTTGTAAAAGAATATCATGTCATAAAAAAATTAATGTAGCAACTCTTCTAATACAGAAATGCTACTTTGAATCACGACCTCCCCCAAGTTCAGAATCAAATACACGGGTATATACCCGTCTGCAATAATAATCCTCAGGTTTTCCAAAATAAAACCTTCAAACAACATCTTTCTAAAAAAAAAGGAGAGGAGGGAGACCCCAAATGGGTTCACGGAAATACATCTGTTCCCTTCTTAAAAGTCATATCTCGGACTCCACAAAGGGCAGTCTTTTCAAAAATGAAACACTCAAAGCAAAAGTATTTCAAAATAACCAAAAGAAAAAATGATACATCATGACCAGGATTTTCTAAAAAAGTGTGTATTTTCTCATCCCCTTTGCTATGAATGGTATTCGAGTTAAAACTGGTGTTAAAATAACACCAAGAGTCTTAACTCGATGTAAATGTAACATCGACTCCGGTCGATGGAGACAGAGGTCCAGCACATGCTACCTCAATCACCTGATGAGTATAGATACGGGACTCAAGGAGTTCAGATTAAAATACGGCGCACCCGTCCGTTCCTCGGACATCATACCCGTCCGTCCCTCGGACATCATACCCGTCCGTCCCACGGACATCATACCCGTCCGTTCCTCGGACATCATACCCGTCCGTTCCTCGGACATCATACCCGTCCGTCCCACGGACATCATACCCGTCCGTCCCACGGACATCATACCCGTCCGTTCCATGGACACCCAAAAATACCTTCTCCGCATTGCGCGGACTCTTTCTTCTGTCTGTTAGACAGACTGACACGCCCCGCAAATCACAATACACAAATCAAAGCATGTGAAATAAATGAATACCCAAATGAAATGAATACATGAACCAGATAAAATCAAATGAGCCATCCAAAATCAAATGATATGTCAAAGTGATATTTTTCCCGTGTCAACAACTGGCACGCCCGGTGGGACCTTTTCTCACCATTCATAGCAAAGGATGAGACATACGTACATTTTTCATGAAAGTCCTGATACTGATATTTTCCCTTGAAGGTACAAACAAAAAGGCAAATCATAAGCTGTTGAAGATGGCCGTCACTTATGGACCACTCGCCATCAACAATCATGCTAGGTTCGGTTACCAGGCGACTCCGATCATATTTGGGGATTTTTCCAACAATTGTCGGATCCCTTCCGGCCTATGAAGAAGATGCTGCTCAAAAGCCTCTCTCCAACAAGTTAACAAGGAAGATCCACGAGAGCTGTGGGCAAGCCAAAGCTCGTCCTGTTATTATCAGCAGGGGGCATCCGAATGCTCTCCAAGGGTAATACTAATAAAGGGGATCAGCCTAACTCTGACCAGCAAGCCATCAAGGCAGGTCATGCCCAATCCAAATTCAAAACCATATCCAAACTCAAGCTCATGACCAGCAAGCCATCAAGGCAGGTCATGCCCAATCCAAATTCAAAACCATATCCAAACTCAAGCTCATGACCAACAAGCCATCAAGGCAGGTCATGCCCAATCCAAATTCAAAACCATATCCAAACTCAAGCTCATGACCAGCAAGCCATCAAGGCAGGTCATGTCCAATCCAAATTCAAAACCATATCCAAACTCAAGCTCATGACCAGCAAGCCATCAAGGCAGGTCATGTCTAAATCCAAATTCAAAACCATATCCAAACTCAAGCTCATGACCAGCAAGCCATCAAGGCAGGTCATGTCCAATCCAAATTCAAAACCATATCCAAACTCAAGTTCATGACCAGCAAGCCATCAAGGCCGGTCATGTCCAATCTCAAATTCAAATTCCAAACCATATGCAATCCCAAAATACATTAAAACCAAGCATCAAATATAGCCACAAACCATCAAGGTAGGCTGAATCCAAAACCAAAATCCAAATTGAAATTCCAAAATCGTAGCCACCAAACCTCAATGGTAGGCTCCACCAAATTCCGATACCATACCTTTAACCCAAAAAAAAGCCATTAAAAAAAAAAAAACTAAGTCTGCCCAAATCCAGACTTGTTCAATCCGGGTGAACTCCTTCAAAATCATATTTTCCATCTCTACAACAAGGACAAAATAAAATCATAAAAAGTAAAAGGGCATCAGCTGCCACCTCAAGATCCGACAAATCCATCATGATCAAAGGTCTGCAGGTATGGCTTGACGGAAGCCAACCTATCACCCTGCGGGATAGGTATGTTCCTACAATCCCAACCTCAAACCGCTTCTCAGTTTTGCGGCGGTTTCAAGGAGAATCAGGAGATCCCAAGAAGGAAGCCGATGTCAAGCAAAAGACCCAGCACTCTCCCAGGTTCAAACAAATCTGGGTTCCAAAAAAAAGGAAGCCCATAAACTCAAGAAGACTCAAGCAAATATATCAAAGGTGTTTAGTAAGAGAAGCAACGCCAAATATGCTTCCCTTCAACATATTGAGCTCAAGCACCATCATGGGTAAAAAGAAAAAGAAATATACAAGAAGTCAATCTATACTTCTCAAGGCTCGGAGAATACCCGAATGGTCAAAGAAAATCCAACTCAGTAATTCAAATCTCGCATATCGGCCTTCAACCGTATACGGCGAGTTTCAATATTTGATGGGCTGGGGGCAATTCCTAACGCCAGTACCCGTCCGTCAAAAAGACGACGTGTTACTTGGGCAGCTGAGGAAAAACCCAAGCTTATAATCTTCTCATGCTATGCCGCCGGGAATGACTCTGGCGAACCAGCTGAACAAATCGCTGAAGCCACTTCAATCCTGCTAAAGCCATCAGGTAATTTGCCAGAAGAAACCGCCAGCCCGGCGGACAAGCTGAAGCACCTGGTCAAGTTCTCCCTCGTATTGATATTTAACATGAGGGAATTCAAATCCCCTTCTTCGAAGAAGCAAATATTCAAGTCGAAGAAGGTGGGCCTTCAACTTCAAACATTAATCCCGTCATCGACTTGCCGACAAAGGAAAATTTCCAGGCTATGTCAGATGACGACAAATATCAAGTGATGCAGCAATCCCAATCTCAAATGGCTGTGCTTCTAAATGAAATGAGGCAACTGGTAACTACAAGCCTCCCCATTCTGTGGAGCCAGTCTCTGCTCAAAATCAACAAAATCAACATCCAGATGGGGCTGCCCCGACAAATTATCCAGCAGCTTCTACGACTGGTCTTCTTCCTCAAACTACGGTTCAAGACATCATTGATCCGTCCAATATTATGACCCCTCAAGGTGTTGCCATACAAAGGCATGAGATACTGAAGATCATTCAAGATATGTTCGCTCAGCAGAGCGAAGGTATTCAGGTGGCAGATTTATATTCTGTCCCATATCCAGTACATCATCAATTCAAGAAGCTACTAGAAACATGCCCTAAAGTCCCAAAACTATCAAAGTTTAATAGGCATAGGTCACCACTGGAATATGTCGCACATTATGTTATTGCCTTGCGCAAGCTCGCCATCGGCAAATCTTATCTCCTCAGATATTTTGCAACTTCCTTGATTGAAGTCGCATTTCAATGGTATTCAAAATTCAAGCCCAACTCAGTTAACCGATCGGGCAGATATGCAAAAGAAATTCATGGGCCATTTCCAAACGGCTGAATGGAAGGTATCCCTCTTGCCAAATTATCTTCCCTCAAACAGAAGAAAAGGGGAGTCGGCAATCCACTTCATCAAGGGATGGAGAGAGTTTAGCATGAAATGCAATAACCCTCCTGTTCAAGAAGATACAATCCCTATCTGTCAAAAAGGCCTCATATCAACAATCAATGAGAGACTCTTGGGAGCAAATATCAAGAGCTTCGATCAATTGAATTCCATAGTGGCAGACATTGAGATGTTTCTAGCCGAGCAAATGACACATACATCTCATAAAGGCAAGCTCCCCAAAGAGCGCAATAAGTTAGCAAAAGAAGTCAACATCATTGACTCCTCACCTGATGATGAAGCAAAGGGGGCAACAGTCTCTCCTGCCCCAAAGAAGAAATCAGAAGCTAAAGCTCCACTGCCATCATTGATGGGGCGCATGAAGACTCCTTATTCTTTCAAAAAACAAGAAGCATATTAAAGAGGCTCTTTGATCTCTGCCTCGACAACCAATTAATATCACTGCCAACACCAAAGAAGCCGGCAGATGTCAGCAAACCAATCAGCTTGATTTGTCCGTATCACCGTATGGTGGGGCATGTAATTGAAGATTGCTACATCTTCAAAAATGAGGCCCAGAAGATCATTCAAATGACCTCATATCTATGCAAAATGCTCTGGCTGACCCTCCTCAACTTCATGCTTGGGATCGACCAGAGCAATCTGTCAATGTCATTTATATGACGAGACTTCCAACAAATCCAAATCATCCCGAGGACGGTCATTCATGTAATCCTCCTCAAGATAATTCAGGAGCTCATTCTCTACCAAGATCAAGGCATGATCCACACAGAATAATGAGGAAAGTCCAAAGGTAAATATACTCTTATGCATACTCAAATATATTCAGAGCTGCCTCCTATGTCGCCATATGCAGACTCAATTGGGTGGCTATCCGAAGATCCTTCAACTCCTGTCGAGCTGGCAAGGTTATATTCTTTCCCTCGACATCTCACTCACTTTTCCGGCTATGCCTTCAATCCGGATTAATGGATTACCGAGCTCCGGCAGAAATATTAGCCAATTACTGCCCATATCATCAAGTGATGGGTCATAGTATCAAAGATTGCATAAGATTCAAAAATGATGTTCAAAAGCTAATTGACCTGAGTATTCATCGGGTCAACCAGCCTCATACTCAACAACCACCAAATGGACCGGCCAATCCTGGATCCTATGTGGTGAAAGTCATTAGGGCATCATCATCCTTTGGTCTTCCTCGGTTATCAGTGGGGGAGCATTCAAATCCATATTTATCCAGTCAATCGTATACAAATCTGCATCTTCTATAATAAGCTCTCATTTGCAACAAAGAGCACCAAGTTTATACTTGACAATCTCAGAAGACAAAGTCTGGTTTCCATACTTAAACCAGCATCATATATCATTCAAGAGTGAAAGGAGATGTATGACTATTGTCTGGATCTCCATGATTTGGTCGAAACTCATATCTGGGAAGGAAAATTTGATCAATATGGGAATTCTTTGGCGCCAGCAAATAAGGTGTCACAACGAGCCTATGGTTCAAGTCCAGAATTCCAAGCTCTATATCCAAAGATATGTGAATATTATCATCATCCCCTGGGCTATGGACGATACAAAGTCAAAGCTGAAATGAAGCAATTTAAAATTGATCTTTTTCAATACAGAATGAGAATATCGAAAGAAGTTGCGACAAAGCCAATCTCCCAGCAAGCAGAGGAGTTCGTGGATCATTATCACCAACTCCCATCTTCAATTATTCAAGAAGCAATTAATGCAACCTTTGAGAATGGGTCACTGTCGGCCCTCAAAATCAGCCAGTTCCAAAAGAGTCAACAACTCTACAACTAAGAGGTGGCTCCAACAAGAGAAGCATCTCCAAATCATCTTCAGAGCAGAAAGTCATAAGCTTACTTAAAGCTCTTCAGATGAAGAAGAAGAGCTGTCCAATATGCCTCCTCATACAAAAGAAAGAGCCAAAGTCCCCATGCCTCTTCAAATGAGCCGGACAACGCTCCTCTCTTTTCAAATGGAAGGATGTTGATTCCTCTCTCTCAAAAGAAATCTGTCAAGCCAAAGAAGCCATCTGAGTCCTCGATAAAGGGATCTCCCTCATCGGACCAGATACGCATCAAGGCTGATGACAAAATCTTTCAGCAACTCAAATCACTCCCCGTTACCTTACTGTCTAGAAGGCAATTGCTTGGAGTGAGGACTTGAGGGAAACTCTCGTCAAAATACTCCAAGAAACAGAAATATATGAAGCTCATATGGCTGATTTCCAAGCTCAAATATATGAAGCACTAGCAGCAGATGTCACCTTCACAGATAAAGGAATGCTATTATGTCACAATCGTCCTGAAGGGACAACCCAATGGCAACAAATTGAGTCAGATCCTGGCCGATCTGGGGGCATCTATCAATATAATGCCTTATAAAGCCCTTGAATCTCTACATCTCATGCCTCATGTGCAACAGGTAAAAGATGTACAAGCCACTGGTTCTAAAACCAAAATTCAGGAGAAGCCATTGGAAGAGTCACTGTCAACTTAATTCTTAGAAGCTTCACCACCAAGGTAGCCTTCTATATTATTGATGCTGATACAACATACAAAATATTACTTGGAAAACCTTGGCTATAAAAAATTTTTGGGTCATCCCATCGACACCCCATCAACGCATCAAGTATGCAAAAGAAGGGAAGCAGAATACAGTCTTTGCCAGTTAAGCCCCGTATCGGGAAGATGAATGCAACTTGACTGCTGCTATTTTATATCTTGGAGGGCCAATCCCTCAACCCCTTGCCCGGTCTAAAGGGAAGGGTAAGCAAATTAAATGCTCAGATGAAGGCAGTAAGGCTGACGAACCTTTTTGTGGTAAACAAAGGATTTGCCAAATCACTTGCAATGAATTCTCAAAGCAAAGTAATTCGCCCAGAGCGGCAGAGTGTCAACTATGAAGCTGACCACATAAGGGAGTATTTCTCCACCTCCCAGTTGCATGCAAATTTACTCTCCAAGGCAAGATCAAAGTGTTCGACGATTGAAAAGACATTCGTCGTCAAATATCGGGGAATGGAAATAGACCCCGACAGAATCAAGGCGATCTAGCAATCGCCACCTCCTCAAAATCTGACCGATTTAAGGTCATTTCAAGGGAAGCTAGCCTATATTAGACATTTTATCTCAAATCTTTCAAGAAGGTGCATGCCGTTCGGCAAACTAATGAAGAAGAATGCTCCCTTCAGCTAGAATCAAGAATGCCAAACAGCCTTCAAGCAGGTCAAGGAATACCTTCTCGCTCCACCAGTGCTGGGGGCACCTATCGCTGGAAAGCATCTTATTTCAGCTATGGATGCTTCTCTGGGAGCTCTATTGGCACAAACAAATGAAGAAGATAAAGAGCAAGCTTTATATTATCTCAGCAGAAAGCTGATTGATCCAGAACTCCGATATGCTCCAACGGAAGAAGTGTGCCTAGCATTGATATTTGCCGTAAAGAAATTGAGGCATTATCTTCTGGCTCATGAAATTAAATTCATCTACAAGTAAGATCCAATCAAATATCTGCTAAGGCAGCCCATATTGTCAGGAAGACTCGCGAAATGGGCTCTGCTCCTTATGGAATTTGATATCACATACATCCCACAGAGGGCAATCAAAGGGCAAGGCTTGGCCGAATTCTTAGCCGCACATCCAGTGCCAGAAGATTCCCCTTTATCTATAAACCTCCCAGAAGAAGAAACTCTCTCTCCTGCAAGTGAAAATTCAGTTCTCGAAGAGGGATCGTCTTAGTCACTCCATATGGAGGAATCTTATACAACTCCTGTGCTCTGATGAAGCCACTCACAAATAATGAAGCTGAATATGAAGCTCTAATTATTGGGCTCCGGTTGGCTCTCGAAATGGGAATCAAAGGCATACAAGTTTATGGGGACTCAAAGCTGGTCATCCGACAAATATTGGGCCAGTATGAATTCCGTAAACCACAATTGCTTCCATACTATACCACTGCCATGAAGCTCAAAGAAAAATTCAACTTCTTCGACATATCCCATGTGCCGAGAAGTGAAAATTCTCAGGCTGATGCTTTAGCCAAATTGGCCGCTGCTATAAAATTGCCTCCTGAAGGGGAATTGGACATAAGTGTCCGTCACAGAAGGCTCATGCCCGGTATCCTTGACACTGAGTCTAACATCACAGTTGAGGAAATATATAATACAGAGCCGGATACAACAAATGAATCTGAAGATTGGCGCGAGCCGCTTATCAAAATCAAGAAAGGTTGGCTACCTCCTAATCGAGCACAAAGAATTCAGCTCTTGCGTAGGGCTACATCATATCAAATAATAGCAGATCAACTATATAGGCTGGTCTATGAAAAGAAAGGGTCGGTCCTTCTCAGGTGTTTATCTCTCAAAGAGGCCAAAATCATCATGAAAGAAGTTCACTCCGGGCTGTGTGGTGCACACCAGACGGGGGAAAAGATGAAAATCAATATTAAGCTAAAAGGCTTCTATTGGCCTACCCTGAATGCAGATTGCATCAAATATGCTCGTACATGTCATCAGTGTCAGATATTTGGCCCTGTGCCGAGGAAATCACCAAATGTATTACATCCCACTGCGCCAACCTGGCCGTTCGCCGAATGGGGTATGGATATTGTGGGACCATTCCCACCCTCATCTCAAGGCCACAAGTTCATACTGGCTGCTACAGATTACTTCTCTCGGTGGGCTGAAGCTATCCCATTAAGGGAGGTAACTGGAGAATCAGTCGCCAAATTTGTCAAGTAAAACATAATATACAGATTTGGGACCCCTCACAGGATCATATCTGATAATGGGTCACAATTCAGAAACAAAACAATATATGCTTTGGCAGCAAAATTTCATATTGACTGGAGAACATCTTCAGTATATAATCCACAGGCAAATGGGTTGGCAGAAGCCTTCAACAAAATCCTCTGCAAGCTGCTTGCCAAGATAATCGGCAACAGAAAGCGGGAATGAGGAGAGAAAATCCATGAAGCTTTATGGGCTTACTAAATGGTACATAATACCCCTACCGGATGTTGGCCCTTCTCTTTGGTATATGGAGCTAAAGCAATGATACCCATCGAAATTGAAATGACATCCTGTTGAGTGGCAATCCAAAATGAATCTCAAAGCCAAGATCAAAGTCAGATAGAAAGAAGACTTGAGGAGCTCTCCAACCTGGAAGGAAGGCGACTCGAAGCATATAAATCCCTCCAAGTATATCAAGTCAGAATGGTCTGCACTTTTGACAAAATTGGCAAAGACCAAGAGCATTCAAGCAAGGAAACCTCGTTATGGTCAAATGTAGAGAAGTAACGACGGGAAAGCCAAGTAGCAAATTGCAACCCATTTGGCTCGGCCTATACATCGTCACCTCGGCATATGAAAGGGGTGCATACATGTTGGTGGACTATAAAGGTAATGTGCCCTTTCCCCCACTCAACGGGAAACACCTGAAATTGTACCACGCGCCAGAACATGAATTCCCTGGCCAGCCACCAAAACAAAAAAAACCAATCGCCCAAAAGGCACGAAGCCGAAAGAAAATGAAAAATGGTGAAATGAAGTTTGCAATAGATAGGGGCAAAGGAATCAAACTTCCACCTGCCCATCATATATACCCCAAACTTTTCAGTCCTTACCAAGCGTGAAGCCAAGGGTATTCCATGTACAAACCCAAATCAAATCTTGACCATAGCCAACAAACCAAAAAGGTAGGCTATGCCAAATCCATATCCAAAACCATAGCCAACAAACCAAAAAGGTAGGCTATGTCAAATCCAAAATACCAAAACCATAGCCAACAAACCAAAAAGGTAGGCTATGCCAAATCCATATCCAAAACCATAGCCAACAAACCAAAAAGGTAGGCTATGTCAAATCCATATCCAAAACCATAGCCAACAAATCAAAAAGATAGGCTATGCCAAATCCAAAATACCAAAACCATAGCCAACAAACCAAAAAGGTAGGCTATGTCAAAATACCAAAACCATAGCCAACAAACCAAAAAGGTAGGCTATGTCAAAATACCAAAACCATAGCCAACAAACCAAAAGGTAGGCTATGTCAAATCCATATCCAAAACCATAGCCAACAAACCAAAAGGTAGGCTATGCCAAATCCATATCCAAAACCATAGCCAACAAACCAAAAAGGTAGGCTATGTCAAATCCATATCCAAACCATAGCCAACAAATCAAAAAGGTAGGCTATGCCAAATCCAAAATACCAAAACCATAGCCAACAAACCAAAAAGGTAGGCTATGTCAAAATACCAAAACCATAGCCAACAAACCAAAAAGGTAGGCTATGTCAAAATACCAAAACCATAGCCAACAAACCAAAAGGTAGGCTATGTCAAATCCATATCCAAAACAATAGCCAACAAATCAAAAAGGTAGGCTATGCCAAATCCAAAATACCAAAACCATAGCCAACAAACCAAAAAGGTAGGCTATGTCAAAATACCAAAACCATAGCCAACAAACCAAAAAGGTAGGCTATGCCAAATCCATATCCAAAACCATAGCCAACAAACCAAAAAGGTAGGCTATGTCAAATCCATATCCAAAACCATAGCCAACTGTTGAACCCGAAAAATATCGGGATTTAAACAAGTCCCGGGTGGCAAACTCGTCCGGAAATCCACGAAAGGCTGGGAAGAAACTCCGGCCTCCCTCACTCGAACACCTGAGATAAATGGGTTTGAGTTCGGATGTCCACCCAGAACGAGCCGGAGGACGACGCTTAAAAAGCCCGTCAATAGCGGAAATACGCACCCCGGATAGCCGAAAATTGATGTCCGGACTCACGCTAAAGGTCGCGTATGACTCGGATGGGTCCGAAAAGGTTAAATGCACGTGCCCTCCAAAAATGAGGTCAAACGCACGCGAAACGGGCAAAAACGCACGTCAAATGCACGTCAAATGCATGCGGGCATGTGTGCGCACGTGTGCCGCACGTGCCATGACAAACCAGCAAAACTCCCAGAAATCCTCTCGGAAATGACCAAGGACGGAGAGGGGCACCGGTCTGTGCCTCCGCCAGGAAGGGAGGGGCGCCAGTCTGCCCCCCCCGCCAGGCAGAGAGGGGCGCCAGTCAGGCCCCTGACTGGCGGCCCCCTCAGCCAGCAGGAGGGGCGCCAGTCAGGCCCCTGACTGGCGGCCCCTCAGCCAGCCAAGAGGGGCGCCAGTCAGGCCCCTGACTGGCGGCCCCCTCAGCCAGCAGGAGGGCCGCCAGTCAGCCCCCTGACTGGCGGCCCCCTCAGCCAGCCAGGAGGGCCGCCGGTCAGCCCCCCCTGACCGGCGGACCCTCCTCAGCCAGCAGGAGGGCCGCCAGTCAGCCCCCTGACTGGCGGCCCCCTCAGCCAGCCAGAGAGGGCCGCCGGTTAGGCCCCCTAACCGGCGCCCCCCCTCCGCCAGTCAGGCCCCTCGCGGGGCACCCCGCCGGTTAGCTCCCCTCAAAACCTATAAATAGGGGGCAACCTCCCCATTTGAATGCATGCCATTCGGCCCCAAAAAAGGCGATTCAGCCCAAGGAGAGCCTTACGTGCGCGAGCTTAAATAGGCCGCACGTGCGGGGGAGAAAATCTTTGGCGTCTGTCGGTGTTCTGTCCTCCGCGATCGGGCCCTCCTGCGCTCGTCCGTGAGAAGATACCACAGGTTGTCATATGACCCCCGGTGTTCATATTTAAGTCCTCCGTCGTCATCAAACGACGCACGTCGAGGCACATGTTTTAAGTCCTCCGTCGTCATCAAACGACGCACGTCGAGGCACATGTTTAAAGTCCTCCGTCGTCATCAAACGACGCACGTCGAGGCACATGTTTAAAGCCCTCCGGTGTCATAAAACGACACTCGTCGAGGCCCATATTTAAGTCCTCCGTCGTCATCAAACGACGCATGTCGAGGCACATGTTTTAAGTCCTCCGTCGTCATCAAACGACGCGCGTCGAGGCACATATTTAAGTCCTCCGTCGTCATCAAACGACGTACGTTGAGGCCCATATTTAAGTCCTCCGTCGTCATCAAACGACACACGTCGAGGCCCATATTTAAGTCCTCCGTCGTCATCAAACGACGCACGTCGAGGCTATATTTAAAGTCCTCCGGTGTCATAAAACGACACTCGTTGAGGCACATGTTTAAAGTCCTCCGTCGTCATCAAACGACGTACGTAGAGGCATACCCCCATTTGAAGAGAGACGCCGAATCGGCCTAAACGCGCCATCTCCGGCCCAAGCTCCCGAGTCTGTCCGAGCGTGATCCGTGCGTGAGCTTAAATAGGCCGCACGTGCCGACACCCGTTGGTGTTCCGTCCTCGGCGTTCGGGCTGCATTGCGCCACGTCCGTAGGGACACGCCACAGGCTGTCACATGACTCTCAGCACATGTACTTAAATCCTCCGGCGTCATAAAACGACGTACGTCGAGGCATGTACTTAAATCCTCCGGCGTCATAAAACGACGCACGTCGAGGCATGTACTTAAATCCTCCGGCGTCATAAAACGACGTACGTCGAGGCATGTACTTAAATCCTCCGGCGTCATAAAACGACGCACGTCGAGGCATGTACTTAAGCCCTCCGGTGTCGTAAAATGACGCACGTCGAGGCACATATGCTTAAGCCCTCCGGTGTCGTAAAATGACGCACGTCGAGGCACATATGTTTAAGTCCTCCGGTGTCGTAAAAAGACACACGTTGAGGCATGTTAATCTGTGGAGGCACAAACACCCCACTGGTAACACACATGTACCCACTATCGTGTAAACGTCCGACGGAGGCACATACACCCTGCCGTCGACATCCATGTACTTGGCTTGTTACATACACGCCCAGTGGAGGTACAAAACCCCACTAAAGGCGTACATGTAAATGTAAACGTCATGTCATAAATATAAATGACATGAGCATGCTTGAATAAAATTGTGGAAATTCATTTGTCATCTGCCTTTTCTTCTTTAAATTTCGGCATACGGTCTTTTAACAAACATTACGCATTCGAAGGTATTCGAGTGTTATACTCGATGTAAATGAAACATCGACTTCGGTCGGTGGGGAACGGTCCAGTACACGACCACTCCAATCGCCCTGAACGCGAGCGCACGCGGAAAATAAATTCGAGGGTATCAGGGTTCGCACCCAATACTCCTCATAAAATAATTTTTGTCTGTTTCTCGCAAACAGTCTGGCACGCCCACGCAAAAGATCCATCTCGAAGACGAGAGGGATGGATCGAAAGAAAAAAAAAAATGAGAAAGAAAATTTCCGCGTTCCAACACCAACAAACCAAAAAGGTAGGCTATGTCAAATCCAAAATACCAAAACCATAGCCAACAAACCAAAAAGGTAGGCTATGTCAAATCCATATCCAAAACCATAGCCAACAAATCAAAAAGGTAGGCTATGTCAAATCCATATCCAAAACCATAGCCAGCAAACCAAAAAGGTAGGCTATGTCAAATCCAAAATACCAAAACCATAGCCAGCAAACCAAAAAGGTAGGCTATGTCAAAATCCAAAATGCCGAAACCTACAATAGGCCATATCCAAAACCATAGCCAGCAAACCAAAAAGGTAGGTTTTGTCAAAATCCAAAATGCCGAAACCTACAATAGGCCATATCCAAAACCATAGCCAGCAAACCATAAAGGTAGACTATGTCAAATCCAATCTCAAATCCATAGCCAACAAACCATCAAGGTAGGCTACCCTAAAACCAAAGTCCCACCAGCAAACCATCATGGTAGGTGACATCAAGTTCAAGTTCCAAGTTCATATCCCAAGGCCATCAAGGCAACTCATATTCAAATACAATTCCAAATATAGCCACAAACCATCAAGGTAGGCTGAACCAAATAGAAGTCCGAAATTCCATAACCAAAAGCAAAAAAAAACAAAAACAAAAACAAAAAAAACAAAAAAACAAAAAAAACAAAAAAAACAAAACAAAACCAAAACCAAAACCAAAATCAAAATCAAAACCAAAATCAAAATCAAAAACCAAAACTAAGTCCAGAACCAAATCAACCTAAATCCTACATCCAAATGTAAAATCAAAATCTCATATTCCATCCAGAATATCACAAAGATAAACTGACATGTCCATATCCAAATCCAAAAACAAACCCAATCTCAACTCCAATACAAACCCAAATGTAAATCTCTTATCCCTGCCCCAATCCATCAAGGATGGGCGGAATTCAAACCCAAAACCACAAATCCAAACCTAAAACTCCATGCCAAAGTCTATATCAATATCCAAAATTAAGACTGAAACTAAAGTAAACCCAAATCTCATATCTATATTCAAACTCAAATCAAAATACCACAAAGGTAAGTCACCACCCATTCTGCAGCCATGTCACCACCCATCCCACAATCAGACCACCATCCATTCAACTATCTAAACCAATCAAGTACTCACCAGTCAGGTCAAAAAAAAAAAAAAAAAGAAAGAAAAGAGAAAGAAAGAAAGAAAAGGGGTTAAAAATAGAGATACCCCGATGGACTCAAGTATACAATTCACTGTATGCTTGAGGGTAAAAAGATCAAAAAAATCCGGCTGAGGTGAAAACCCAAAAGGGCGCTTCAGGCAAAAATGGGCAACCCCTCAACGTGAAAACCCGAAAGGGCGCGTTGGAAAAAGCTAAAGGGGGCCAGTCTTGGTGAAAACCCGAAAGGGCGCTAAGGCTGGTAATGTGAAAAAAAAAAGAGAAAAAGAAAAAATGAATGAAAAGGAGGATTCCTCAGTCCTTCATTCATACATCCACAAAGCTATAAGTCACCACATCACAAACTTACAAAGGGTGACAGATACCACATGCAAAATAGAAAGGAGATCAAGGCAACAAGCCCAATATGCAAGTGTTTATGCTTTGAAACAAAGGCAGAAAGGCTTCTTTCTCTCCAGCCATTCAAATCCAAGTGCAAACCCCTCATCCCGGCACTAAGCCATCAAGGAGGGGCGAAATTCAAATCTCAAAGCCAAAACAATAAACACCATTCAGAGCCCATTCAAACCAAGTCCAGGGCTAAATCATACCCAAATCTCATATCCATATCCAAACCCAAATTCAAAATACCACAAAGGTAAGCCAACATACTCATGTTCAAACCCAAATCCACATCCAGATCCAAATTCCAAATCCGAATTTCCAATCATTGGCCAAATTCAAATCTCAAACCACATCCGAATACACCACTCATTCTACAACCAAACCCTTAGCCATTCAATTATCCAAGTCAGTCGAGTCCTCAACAGTCAAGTCAAAAAAAAAGGGGTTAAAAAATAGAGATACCCCGATGGACTTAAGTATACGGCTCACTGTATGCTTGAGGGTAAAAAGATCAAAAAAATCCGGCTGAGGTGAAAACCTGAAAGGGCGCTTCAGGCAAAAATGGGTAACCCCTCAACGTGAAAACCCGAAAGGGCACGTTGGAAAAAGCTAAAGGGGGCCAGTCTTAGTGAAAACCCGAGAGGGCACTGCGATTGGTAATGTGAAAAAAAAAAAGAAGAAAAAAAAAAGGAGAAAGAAAAAGAAAAAAAAAGGGATGGAGGAAAATGAAAAGGAGGATCTTCATTATCCTTCACCTTGTATTTACAAAGTCACAAGTCACTCTCTGTACAAATATACAAAGAGTGGCGATTGCTATGTAAAGGTCAAACAAAGAAAAAAAGCAAGACAATGAGCTCGGCATGTAAATGTTATACTGAAAAGCAAAGGCAGGAGGGCTTTTTCCTCTTCAGCCGTTCAACTGCCCTGGCTTTGGAGGTTGTCAGTTGGCGGAGGTTCCTTCCGTCTCTTACATAGGTAGCTTCTTCTTTAGAATCTCTGGCTTCCTGATTCAAAGAAGACCTCTCTTCATCAAGCTCGCATTCCAGCCGGACAATGTTCTCCTTCCCGACAACCATGCTCAACACCATCGTCACTCGCAGCATCACCTACTTGAAAGGCAGTATAAGCTTGAAACTCCAAAAATGGGCTCCCTGCATCTCCCCAAAAGTGGAAAGAGAGGATTGGCCATATGAACCCATCATCCCCCAGAGAAGAGTTGATCACAGAAAACCTGGTCACCTGAATACAAGGAAAGAAACTCAATATCAGAAAAGAAAATATCATCTTTAAAGACTGTATATGAGCTCAGTAAAGGAAGTCACCTGCGGGAGTTGATTCCATGGCAGAATATTCCTTGGCAGGCATTGAGATATAAGCCCCGACAGGAGCAAAAGAATACTGTTCTGTCGAGACTCTCAGCTCAGCAAATGCAGAGGCACCGTCATCCGTCACGGCTATCTCAAGAAAACAGACAGTCAGATGATGGTTCATTATCATCAATCTCAGGCATAAAATCGACAATTGCCCGTGAGGAATTTTCACGCTCCACTCCACAAAGGAAAGGAGAACCTCCAGGCAAAGAGGCATGGCCGCCCGAAGCAATCGGACCAGCACTTTTCCTCATCTGTCTCGTCATCTGAGGTAGATAAGTCAAAAAGAAAAAAAAAGGATAAGTGGTGAATTAAGAAGAAGAGTCATGAATGACAATGATGAGAGAAGAAAAGAAAGGAAAAGAAAGTCACCGCCAGATGTGGTGGGATCCGCCACCCTCCTTTTTCCAGCTCTCTTGGGTTTGGAAAAAGGCAAATTATTCAAATGAGCTTCAACACACCTGTCTCCAACAACTTCCGGAGCAAGGATGGTTGAGAACTCAAAACAGATACAAAAAAATGATGAATAAAGCAGATAACCGCAAAACCAAGAAGGTCAACCTCAGTAGCCGAATATCATGTCAAATCTCGGACAAAGCCGAGAAGATAAGATTCAAGAAAAAGATGTCAAATCCAATCCAAGCAAATGCCAAAGAGGCAAAGCTCAGGAAAGTGGTATCAGATCCAACTGCAAATCAAGTCAGAATCACAAGTCAAAAAAAAAAAAAAAAAATCTCTCTCAAATCAAGTTGTTGAGCAAAGTCAGAAAGACGAATCTCACCAATTGAGTCCTCAATCAATTCAAATCCACAACAAAGCCAGAAAGGCAGATCTAAAAAAAATCCCTGTGATGAAATCCAGAAGGCAAAGACTCAGGTAAAGAAAGCCAAAGTTAGTACTGAGTAAATCCAAGGAAGCGGAGCTGATCGCTCAGCGTAAGAAACATGACAAAGTCGATCGTTGCCCGAGGATGTTGACTTCACAGTGCAAGTGCTGAAGCATGTCAACTGTGGCTACAACCTTCCGATTCAAGTTCATTGTTAAGTCATGAAGATCAGAAGCAGAGCTCAAAGATTGCACGGGACGTCCTCCTCCGCCTTCGGCGTCGGCACACTTCCCGTGGGGGGCATTTGTTGGCACAAAAAAATTTTGGGCTAATTCTCCATTCTAAAAAAAAAAAGAAGAAATGCCCCCTCCCTTAACCGATGGAAGCACCATCGTTAAGGGGTTTTTTCCCCTTAACCGATGGGAGTTCCATCGGTTGAGGGAAATTCCTCTCTAACCGATGGAACCACCATCGGTTAAGGGGAATTCCCTTTTAAAAAAAAAAAACAAACCCCAACCGATGGTACTACCATCGGTTAAGGGGATTTTCCCCTTTAACCGATGGGACTACCATCGGTTGAGGGGTTTTAACCCTCTAACCGATGGTAGCCCCATCGGTTAAAGGGAATTTTCCCTTCAACCGATGGAAGTCCCATCGGTTAAAGGGAACCCCCACTCCCACGCATGTAGGGGGGGGGGCCTTCCCCTATAAAAGGCCCCCCATCCCCCCATTTGAGGAGGTCGGCCCCCGGGAGAAGGAGCGACAGCCCTCTCCCCAAAGTGCTGTCCCCTACTTTCTGAAATCCCCAAAGAATAGAAAAATTCCAAATTCCCAAAGTTTCCCGATCTCCTCTCTCAATCTCATTTCTTGTATGAGTGAAGGTACCAAATCTTCTTCCCCCGAGTGTTGAGAGGTTGTCCGGATGCGGCATCGGCAAACTTCATCGGCTAAAAGTCCGCAATAGCGGCACCGGCCCTCACGGGCTATAGGTTCTAAATACCGTCCATTCCGGACATATGGTATTTTAGATACCTCTGTTATTCATGCCACCTCCCATCGAGTTTTAAACTCTCCGGGATGGTGTGTTTGTGCTATATGCATATGTTTCTTAGAGGAGACTCTGCCCAAGTGGAGATTCTGCTCGAGAATATATTCATATATTCACAGATTCGTATTTATATATGTGTTTCTTAGAGGAAACTCTGCCCAAGTGGAGATTCAACCTAAGAACATATCTATAAATTTCAAATCTGTGTTTATATTTATATGTTTCTTAGAGGAGATTCTGCCCAAGGGAAGATTCTACCCAAGAACATGTTTGTATATTCACAAATTGGTATTTTTATATGTATGTTTCCTAGAGGAAACTCTGCCCAAGTAGAGATTCCGCCTAAGAACATACCTATAAAATTCAAATTTGTGCCTATACACACTTGTTACTTGAAAGGAAGCTCTGCCCATGTCAGAGTTTTCCCTCTAAAAACATATCAATATAATCACAAACTTTGTATTTATATACATGTGTTCCCAAGAGGAAACTCTGCCCAAATGGAGTCTCCGACTACGGACATGTCTATATAATCATAAATCCGCAATTATATGCGTATGCCTCTCAAAAAGGATTCTGCATATGCAGATGGTACCTTTTGCCGGATACTCCATTCAAATAGGAATGCCGGTGAGAAAATATGCGTAAACTGCAAATTTATGATCATATACACATACCTTTTTGAGGGCAAATTCCCTCCGGGCAAAGATTCTCTGAGGACACATGGATATAAGTACATGTTCATATGAATATATCCCCGTGAAGGCATTCCGCATAGGCAGAAACTCTGTCAAAATAAATTTATGATAGTGGTGATGATATACACACATCCAAAGAAAAAGAGGACAGGACCCGAACTGTGACAGGACCCGAACTGTGATAGGACCCGAACTGTGCTCAGTTACTCCAGAGAGCAGCATAAATGCATACTCACAAGAACTGCGTTCATGTGGACAGTTTTCAGAAAGGAGCTTCAAATTGACAAGAACGTCCATGGAAATACGTACATACGTTCTTTGAAAATCATACTCATACAAGCAAAGAAAATGAATGATGAATAAATGAAACAATGAACGAGGAGAAAGGAATTCTGCCTCAATTCAGACTTCATTTAAAAGAAGGATGTTGTAAAAGAATATCATGTCATAAAAAATTAATGTAGCAACTCTTCTAATACAGAAATGCTACTTTGAATCACGACCTCCCCAAGTTCAGAATCAAATACACGGGTATATACCCGTCTGCAATAATAATCCTCAGGTTTTCCAAAATAAAACCTTCAAACACATCTTTCTAAAAAAAAAGGAGAGGAGGGAGACCCCAAATGGGTTCACGGAAATACATCTGTTCCCTTCTTAAAAGTCATATCTCGGACTCCACAAAGGGCAGTCTTTTCAAAAATGAAACACTCAAAGCAAAAGTATTTCAAAATAACCAAAAGAAAAAATGATACATCATGACCAGGATTTTCTAAAAAAGTGTGTATTTTCTCATCCCCTTTGCTATGAATGGTATTCGAGTTAAAACTGGTGTTAAAATAACACCAAGAGTCTTAACTCGATGTAAATGTAACATCGACTCCGGTCGATGGAGACAGAGGTCCAGCACATGCTACCTCAATCACCTGATGAGTATAGATACGGGACTCAAGGAGTTCAGATTAAAATACGGCGCACCCGTCCGTTCCTCGGACATCATACCCGTCCGTCCCTCGGACATCATACCGTCCGTCCCACGGACATCATACCCGTCCGTTCCTCGGACATCATACCCGTCCGTTCCTCGGACATCATACCCGTCCGTCCCACGGACATCATACCCGTCCGTCCCACGGACATCATACCCGTCCGTCCCACGGACATCATACCCGTCCGTTCCATGGACACCCAAAAATACCTTCTCCGCATTGCGCGGACTCTTTCTTCTGTCTGTTAGACAGACTGGCACGCCCCGCAAATCACAATACACAAATCAAAGCATGTGAAATAAATGAATACCCAAATGAAATGAATACATGAACCAGATAAAATCAAATGAGCCATCCAAAATCAAATGATATGTCAAAGTGATATTTTTTCCCGTGTCAACAGCTCTATAAACACCGGAGGCAGCAGCGGGAAGAAAGGATTCGGCGGCAAAATCCTCCCTTTAAAGCCGGTTTCCACCCTCCCTGCACCCCTGTGACTATCCCCCTCCCCCTCTGCGGCAAAACCCCTTGATGCGGAACATGGGGAAAGAGGAATAAAGAAGAGGGAAGAAGTTTGATTCATATTATATCAGAGCGTGGACCTTTTGGCTCTGATACCAAATGATGCGGCACAAGAAGGGAGAAAGGAAGAGGAGGGAAGAGGAACGTGGGAATTTCGTTGGAGGAAGAGGAGAAGCAGAGAAGAGAGAGGAGCGCAGGAGAGAGACGCAGAGAGAGAAAGAGAGGAAGGAAGGTGGCGGCTCAAAAGATTTCTTTAATTCTCGTTAACATCAATGCCTCCATTCGTTGTCTACAAGAGTTTTGTATAGGGATTAAACCCTAAGACTTCCAAAAGACATAATAATGACCAACATAACTCTGGGACCTAAATTAAGCAAAAATCGCACCCGAAAATGACCAGAAAATAGGAAATGCACTATTGGGCCTCATTTGGGCCTTATTCTTATAATCAAATACTCAAATAACTAAAATAAATACATCAATAATGTGGGAACTCTTCGCCAAGCCATAAAGATGTCGTTATCGCCGAATTTGCGTTGTCCGTAGTCCCACTTTCTCATCATTCTCCCCCTCTTCGAAAAAATTCGTCCTCGAATTTTAAAGTGTCGAAGCAGGAGGAAAACGAACACCAAAGTGCACAAATAGAACTCCACGCAAACAGTCATATCAAGGACCACGAACTGGTGCACTATAGACAAGTCACAGAATGTCAGCCACATCAGATCAACTAAGGGTTTCTCCCACTCAATCACATCAGATCAACTAAGGGTTTATCCCCAGAGAATTGAATATAATCTGAATTAGATAGGAAATCAACAATAGATTGAGAAACAGAATTACCCCAAGAGCTTTTCGTAAATGTCACCGTGGTTTATAAATATTCTGGCAACTCGACTTCAAATTTGATACTCATGATGATGATGACGGTGCGTGGCTGGCAAGACTTTGTGTGATAGAAGCGATGCGGACGACACACATAGCAGAAGGCAGCGCGGTGTTGAGCCGTGAAGGGCAACGAGGGCGTGGCTGCTGCTGCGCGGCACAAGCGTGAGAAGTCCGCGAAGGCCAGCCCGTATAGGCGCGGGGCGATGAGGCGGCCCGTGGGGGCTCGGATGGCGTTTAGAGGGGCTCGGCTTATAGAGAGGCTGCTGTCCACGTGGTGGCTGCGGGTGTGGATGTCAGCGGGCGTGGAGGGGAAAGGCGGTTGAGGCGTGGCGAGGGCGGGCGGCTGTGGACACGAAAAATTTTTCTCTTCTTCCTTTCTTCTTTCATCCCCCCCATTATGTATGGGGAGGTTCGTTTCATTTATCATGTTTTTTGACTTTGTTTTGTGTTGCGGGGCGTGCAGCCTGCCTACCAGGCAGAAGTAAGGGTCTGCGCAATGCAGAGAAGAATTTATATATATATATCTGTGAAACGGATGGGTGCGCCGTGTTTTGATCTGAACTTCTTTGATTCCGTGCCTTTTAATCATCAGGCGATTGTGGTGGCGTGTGCTGGACCCCTGTCTCCATCGATCGGAATCGATGTTACATTTACATCGAGTTAAAAACCTTAGGTGTCGTATTAACACCTATTTCAACCCGAATACCATTTCATAGCGTGGGCGAGAATATATGCATCTGTAAGAAATTTTAAGACAACATTCTTTTTGCTTTGTTTATTTTGAACAGAATAATCCAAGTTGGAAATAGGGTTGTCTTTTGAAAGAGATGTAGCTCGTCCTGGGTAGGAACAGGCCCGTGTTAGCGAAATTGTCTATTGAGTATATACTCATTTCCAGAGACAAAATTTTAGTTGAAACGTATACATATAACATATAGTTATGAACATACGAGTAAATTTAGGACGGAATTTCCGTTTTGACGGAGTGTCCTTAAAGAAATATATACATATGATTGTACTTATATGGATATGTTCTCAGGTAGAACCCCTGCATAGGCAGAGTTCAACTCAGGATTCATATCTGTATGAACATAGACTCACAATTATATGAGTATGTATTGAGGAGAATTTCCGTTTAGACAGAGTTTCCTCAAGAAAACTATGCATATAAACATGAGATTATGATTATACAGATATGCTCTTGAGCAGAATCCCTGCTTGAGCAGAGTCTCCTCGACGGAATATATACATATGAGTACAAGGCATCTAAACGTCCGTACCCATAGAGTCTTGCTCGATATGGAGGCATTTAGAGCACAAACATTCAAGGGTATTTAAACCACAGAGACTTGCTCGGTGTGGGGTATAAATATACCAAGAGAGAGAGATACAAAGGGTGTTTAAATACCATATGTCCATAGAGACTCGCTCGATATGGACGGTATTTAAACCCCTGGGTCCCCACGGAGACTTGCTCGATGTGGGGTATAAATATTCCAAGAGAGAGAGAACAAAGGGTGTTTAAATACCATATGTCCATAGAGACTTGCTCGGTATGGACAGTATTTAAACCCCTGGATCCCCACAGAGACTTGCTCGATGTGGGGTATAAATATACCGAGAGAGAGAGAACAAAGGATGTTTAAATCATGGTTTGTCATGGCGGGGCGAATCGGCCCGATTCCCCCGAATCGGAGCGGATCAGGGGAAACCCGATCCCTGATTCGCCTGATTCGCCCCGATTCCCTTTATATATAATATAAATATATATATAATATTATATCATATATGTAATACATATAATATATCTGCAATATATATATATCATATTATATATATTATATATAATATACCCATGCGAATCGGTCCGATTCGGACCGATTCGGGGGGAATCGGAGCGAATCAGGAGCAACCCGATTCGCCTTCCGATTCTGACTCGGCAAACCATGGTTTAAATACCATATGTCCATAGAGACTTGCTCGATATGGACAGTATTTAAACCCCTGGATCCCCACAGAGACTTGCTCGATGTGGGGTATAAATATACCGAGAGAGAGAGAACAAAGGATGTTTAAATACCATATGTCCATAGAGACTTGCTCGATATGGACAGTATTTAAACCCCTGAATCCCTACAGAGACTTGCTCGATGTGGGGTATAAATATACCAAGAGAGAGAGAACAAAGGGTGTTTAAATACCATATGTCCATAGAGACTTGCTCGATATGGACAGTATTTAAACCCCTGAATCCCCCACAGAGACTTGCTCGATGTGGGGTATAAATATACCAAGAGAGAGAGAACAAAGGGTGTTTAAATACCATATGTCCATAGAGACTTGCTCGATATGGACGGTATTTAAACCCCTGGATCCTCACAGAGACTTGCTCGATGTGGGGTATAAATATACCAAGAGAGAGAGAACAAAGGGTGTTTAAATACTATATGTCCATAGAGACTTGCTCGATATGGACAGTATTTAAACCCCTGAATCCCCCACAGAGACTTGCTCGATATGGGGTATAAATATACCGAGAGAGAGAGAGAAAGGGGTGTTAAATACCGTATGTCTATAGAGACTTGCTCGATATGGACGGTATTTAAACCCCTGGATCCCCACAGAGACTTGCTCGATGTGGGGATGTGGCGCGAGGGAGATGTCGGAGCCGTATACGATGGCGATCTCCCGCTCTTTTTCACGTTATCGGGCACTCCTCACTCCATATTGAATAAGGAACAAACCAATACCTTCACGCCAAACCAAAGAATTGGAAGAACGGATGGAAGGAGATTTAGAAAGACGAAAATTTTGTATTTGTGAAAACTTCAGAACCAGGACCTTACAAGGCTTGGAGGGACTGGTTTACAAGGGTTTTGGGACTGGTTTACAAGGCTTGGGGGATTGCCAACCAGCAGGGATTTTTTTTGGGGGACTTTGCACCTATGGGGACTGGTTTTTCCAGCATAGAGGGGGGGTTTTCTAGGATTTTCTCCTCCCTATGGGGACTGATTTCTTCAGCATAGAGGGGGGATTTCTGGGGCTTGGTGGCCAGCATATGGGGGCTTATGGGGTTTTCTGCCCTCCATTTCAGATGAAGGGGGTGCCTCCCCTTTTATAGGGGTTGGCTTCTCCTCCCTTCCCTGCATAAACAGGAGAAAGAGGGGGGGAGAACCCCCATTTCGGTTGGGGGGAACACCCCCAACCTGTTTAACATTAAATAGGTTGGGGTGTGAACACCCCCCAACCTGTTTAACATTAAACAGGTTGGGGGGAGTTCCCCTCCAACCTGTTTTATATATATAAAACAGGTTGGGGGTGTGGGCACCCCCCCAACCTGATTTACATAAAACAGGTTGGGGGGGGGTTCCCTCCAACCTGTTTTTCATATAAAACCGGTTGGAGGGGGAGCACCCCCCAACCGGTTTTACATTAACAGGTTGGAGGGGGTCCCCTCCAACCTGTTTTTATATAAAACCGGTTGGAGGGGAGCACCCCCCCAACCGGTTTTATGTTAAGAAGTTGGAGGGGGCCTCCCCTCCAACCGGTTTAATATTAAACCGGTTGGAGGGGGGGCCTCCAACCTGTTTAATATTAAACATGTTGGAGCCCTCCAACGCCCTCTCTTCCCCCTTCCCCTTAGACCTAAGGGGTGTTTTGAAATGGGGGAAGGATCGCCTATAAATAGGCTATAAGGGACTCATTTTGGGGGGACTGGTTTGCTGAAATCTTGCTTCTCTTGCTCGGAGTTTTGCCCGGTGAAGAGTTGCATTTGCATCCTTGGAGCTTCTGTCGCCGACTTGTTCTTGTGCTTGTGCTTGTACTTGTACTTCATGCTTGGTCTTTATGGACCTCGTACTGTCGGATTTCTTCCGTGTATTTGTATCTCACAGTTGGTCTTCATGGACCTTGTGCTGCCGGATTTGTTCCGTGCTGTATTTGTATTTGTATTTGTTACTTGGTCTTTATAGACCTCATGTTACTGGATTTTTCTTCCATGCCATATTTGTACTTCAATGTTTAGTACAAGGCGTTAATCTCTTCCGATTTGTTCGGAGACTTAACTCGGCCTGAAGAGTTGTTGGTTTATCCTTGAAGGGAAGTACCCAGGACGTTGTCTATAACTTTTTGGGGTTCAACAGCGGCTGGCGCGGCTGGGGCAAGCCCGCGTGTGCCAGCGGGCGGGCTTGGCGTGTCGAGGAGGATGCTTGGGCTGCTGCGTGGAGTGCGGGAGTGAGGTGCGCGGTGAGACCGCGTGTCACCGGCGGAACCATAAAAAACACGGCCTCATACGGGGGTCCTCGTACGGCGTCACGGGCGAGGGTGGGGTGCTGCAGGCGCCGGGGTAGCTTCGCGCGCACAGGGACGCGGGGTCAGCAGGCGCCGGGGCAGCTTCGCGCTGGGCCGCGGGTTCGCGGGCGCAGGGGCGCGAGGTCGCAGGCGCTGGGGAGCGAGGTCGCGGGCGACGACGTGGGGGCCGGCGCAGGGGCAGGGGCACGGCGGTCGCGGGCGACTTGTGCGCAGGTGGGGTTTTCGCGCGAGGACGTCGGGAGCCCTGCGCGAAGACGCTGGGACTCGCGTGGGGCGAGGGTGGCTCTCCTATGCGCAGGGCGTCGGTTGCAGAGAGACAGAAGACGGCTTCGCGCGAAGGAGAGGAGCGTGGATCTTTGGCTCTGATACCAAACTGATGCGGAACGTGGGGAAAGAGGAAGAAAAAAGAGGGAAGATGTTTGATTCATATTATATCGGAGCGTGGATCTTTTGGCTCTGATACCAAATGATGCGACAAGGAGGGAGAAAAGAAAAGGAGGGAAGAGGAATGTGGGGATTTCGCTGGGAGGAAGAGGGAGAAGCAGAGAAAGAGAGAGGAGCGCAGGGAGAGAGATATATAGAGAGAGAGGAAGGGAAGGTGGCGGCTCAAAGGATTTCTTTAATTCTCATTAACATCAATGCCTCCATTCGTTGTCTACAAGAGTTTATATAAGGATTAAACCCTAAGACTCTCAAAAGACATAATAATGACCAATATAACCCTGGGACCTAAATTAAGCAAAATTCGCACCCAAAAATGACCAGAAAATAGGAAATGCACTATTGGGCCTCATTTGGGCCTTATTCTTACAATCAAATACTCAAATAACTAAAGTAAATACATCAATAATGTGGGAACTCTTCGCCAAACCATAAAGATGTCGTTATCGCCGAATTTGTGTTGTCTGTAGTCCCACTCATGGTTTTGCACGGCGGAGCGAATCGGCTTGATTCGCCCGCATCGGAGCGAATCGACGCCGGCCCGACCGCTCCGCTTCGCCCCGCCCCGTAAGAAACCCCCGACGCCCTGCGAATCGAGACTGTGCAGTCCCGATTCGCAGGAGCCACGCCGCAAGAGCCCTTTTCCCCCCTTTTTCCCCCTTCTCTCTCAAGGAAACGCCAGATCCACACTCTAGGAGACCCAAGGAGGCTTCCTAGGTGGATTGGAAGGTGCTTGGAGGTGTTCTTGGGCTTCTCTCATCCCTCTCTTCATCTTTTTCACTGTTTTGAAGGTAAGTCTCATTCTATCTTCCATTTTTTTCTGTTTTTTGTTGATGGATGGGATTCATGGGAGGTATATTCATGGGAGATGATGTTGCAAGTGATTAGTGTTCACTTGCAACCATTTCTCCCTTGAATCTTCCATTTTTTAACATAGATTTACCCATTTTCTCCTATTTTCGAATTTCTGAAAATATTTTTTTAAAAAATCAAAATAATTGAAACATGATATAGCAAGTGTTTAATGTTTAGTTTCCACCATTTCTCCTTTGAATCTACATTTCTTCCACAATTTGGCCATGTTCTTCCATTTTTATTTTCTGAAATTATTTAAATAAACAGAAATTGCAACGAAATTATATTTTTAAAAAATCAAAATTTAGAACCATGATGTTGCAAGTGTTTAATGTTCACTTGCAACATTTCTCTCTTGAATCTTGAATTTTTCCACATACATTTGCCCATTTTCTTGTAATTTTGAATTTCTGAAAATATTTGTTTAAAAAATCAAAATAATTCAAACATGAGGGTGTAAGTGTTTAATGTTCACTTTCCACCATTTCTCTCTTCAATCTTAAAATTTTCCACATAGATTTGCCCTTTTTCTTTTAATTTTGAATTTCTGAAAATATTTGTTTAAAAATTCAAAATAATTCAAACATGATGGTGTAAGTGTTTAATGTTCACTTTCCACCATTTCTCATTTGAATCTATCTTTCTTACACATACTTTTGGCCATGTTCATCTAATTTTTTATTTCTGAATTTATTTATAAAAAAATCAGAATATATTTTTTAGATGAAATTTAATGAATAACTATTTTATGTAGATGGCACCGAAGAAAGCTGCTAGTGAGGACATTGGGTGGCAGCACGGGACTGCAATAGGCAGTAGGCACAATTACAAGTGCAACTACTGCGGCCATACGGGCCAAGGAGGGGGCGTCTCCCGCCTCAAGAAGCACCTTGCAGGTGGGCGGCTTGCAGGGTACCAAGATGTCCAAGGTTGTAAATCCGTGCCTGCTGAAGTGAAGCGGCTCATGATTGAACACTTGAAGGGTGTTCGTGCTGAGTCGCAAAGAAAGAAGGCGGACAAGGGCATGCAGGAGAGGATCATCTCGGGAAGGCAACGAGATGAAGATGACGAACCTGATGTGCCCCTTATCCCTGAGCAGATAGGGAGCTTTGAGGTTGGGAGTGGTAGTGGTGGCAGTGGTAGTAGAGTTGGGGGTGAGACGCAGTCCCGTCGGTACTCCAATGTGGGTGATTACTTCACTCATATTCCATCCTCAACCAACGTACCAAACCCAGACAGAGAGCAAGGGCAAAGGAAGAGATCCACGGGTGTAACCTTAGAAGAGGTGGATCCGCATTTATATTCTCGGGAGCATGGAAAACAAACCAGAATTGATGATGCATACAACAAGCAAGGGCCTAGATATAAAGTGGGCCGTGCAGTGGCAAAATGGTGGCATCATTCGGGCATTTCATTCAATGCAGCTAATAGCCCGTATTACAAAAGTATGATCCAAGAGGTACAACAACAAGGGCTTCATGTGCAACCACCCTCATCAAGAGACTTGGCAGGGAGATATCTAGATGAAGAAGTGCAGGAGATCAAGTCATATATCCAAGGCTTCAAAAAAAAGTGGGAAAAATATGGTTGCACACTCATGTGTGATGGTTGGTCAGGTACGACCAAGAGTAGTCTTATCAACTTCCTTGTGTATTGTGATAGACAGGTGTTCTACCACAAATCTGTTGATGCATCCGATAGAGTGCACAATTCTGAATATATTCTAAGTTTGATGCGGGAGGTTGTGGATGAGATAGGAGAGCAATATATTGTACAAGTGGTGACCGATAATGGCTCTGCATACAAGAAGGCAGGTGAGGAGTTGATGCTTCTTTATCCTCATCTTTACTGGACTCCTTGTGCAGCACACTGTGTAGATTTGATGTTGAAAGAGATTGGCACATTGCGACCTGTCAGGACGGTGGTGGAGGCTGGGCAGAAAATCACAAGGTACATTTATAATCATCATGTTGTGTTGGCGTGGATGAGAGAGTCCACAGGTGGAGAGTTGTTGCGGCCGGCTATCACCCGCTTTGCAACTAATTTCATTGCTTTACAAAGTCTCCTAAAGCATAAAGATGGTCTAAAACGCATGTTTAGGACAGACAGATGGATGCACAGCACTTTTGCAGGGACTTCTGATGGTAAAGAGGTAGAAGGGATCATCTGCAGCGCTAATTTCTGGGACCGAGTCTTCAAGCTGGTGCAAATCATTGAACCTCTTTATGAGGTTTTGAGGGTGGTTGATGGGGATAGGAGACCAAGCATAGGTTTGGTTTATGCAAAAATTGAAGCTGCAAAGAAAAAGATCCACGATGTGTCCCCTCGTTATGCACACTTGGTCTTAGACGTTGTTGAGGATCGGTGGGACCGACAAATGAGTCGGGATCTACATATGGCGGGTGAGAAAATTTTAGTTCAACTTGGTACTATATTTTTTTTTAGTACAATCACACTAATTGATTTTATACCATAATTACAGCTTACTATCTCCATCCTGCTTACCATTATGCGTTCGAGCTATCGTACGAGGATCACTTGATTGCCGCCTTTACACGGGTTGTTGAAAGACTGTCAAGGAGTCCATTGGATGCAGCAGATGCTATTGATCAGGCGAGCATTAATACAAGTACATCATGTTTATGTCAATTAATCAATTGCAGCTTTTTCTAATGGACTTCATTGCGGCAGATGAAGAGCTTTAGAGAAGGGGTGGGGAGTTTTGCAGAGCCATCCGCTATTGCTGGTCGGGACCGCATTGATGGCGGTACTGTGCTTTACCTTTTATAATTACATATTAGTAAACTCAACGATTGACTAATGAGTGCAACAATATTTTTTTTACAGCTGATTGGTGGTTCAACTTTGGGCATTCGACACCCATATTGAGAAAAATTGCAGTAAAGATCTTGTCCCAGACCTCCTCCTCAAGTGGGTGTGAGAGAAACTGGAGCACCTTCGCATTGATACACACCAAAGTCCGGAACAGGTTGTCACATAGGCGGTTGGACAATTTGGTGTATGTGCATTATAACATGAGGTTGAGGGTGAAGCATTTAACAGAGGATCCAAAGAGGGGGGAGGTGGAGGATGATCCGGTTGACATTGGGTTTCTACGAGATGATGAAGACCCAATGGTTGCATGGGTTGCACGAGCGACCACAGAGCGGGGAGAGTTCGAGTTAGATGAGGAGGCAGATGATCCGGAAGATCCACCACGGCCAAACACATTTTTAGCTAAGGCTATCGAAGCTGCAGAAGCGGAGGAGGGGGGTGATGGAGATGTGGGAGGGGGCGGCCAACCACATTCTAGTCAATTTCGGGCCGAAGAAGAAGATGAGGTAGATCTTCTTGGCGAATTATCAATTGGGCCAAGAGGTGAGACAGTAGTTCTAATTTGTTAAACATGTTCATTCTTTGTTTTGTCATTGTCTGTTGTATAATTTGTGATGTTGTGGACTATTGCAGGTGGTGCAATTGTTGATGATGATGCAGAGTTTGAAAGATTGATGAATTTAGGCCCGTCAGCCCACTCAGAGTTTATGAGAGAAGCACAAGCAATTGTTTCCGCAGAACCAAGAAGGAAGGGATCACATAAGGAACCTGCTGCTCTCTCCCAAGCTGCAAAAGGAAAGGCGGTGGCGACATCCCAACCAAAGAAAGGAAAGGGGAAGGACATAGGTCCAGCAGGTGGCCCAGCCAAAGGCATTGTCATTACAGAGCCAACCGCCCCAGCACAAAAGAAAAAGAGTTGGTTACCCTGGGGATCCAAGAAAGGGAAAAAATTGGCTGCCCCTTCTGTAGATCCACTTGACATTGCAGATTTAGAAACATTGGATCCAAATGCAGAGGAAACACCTCCAGAGGATTCGCCACGATTACCCAGCAGCCGCTCCCATGACTCCATGACAACTGGTTCACCGGGTGGGTCTGTAGGGGGAGGTGATGGAGATGGGGGAGGGGGCGATGGTAATGTTGGAGAAGGGGGAGGGGGCGGGGGTAATGATGGAGATGGGGGAGCATTCACAGCGGAGGAGCATCATGGCGGCCCAGTGAAGTACAATAGAAGGCGAAGGGTTAGGGGAGGTGGTCGTGCAGAAGGTGCAGCAGTGGATAGTGATAGCTATAACACTATGATGTCTGATTTTGAAAGAATGAGTACAAATGAGTCTGTGGGATCCTATGGATATGGGGGACATAGTTATCAGCCAGAGTCCGACACAGGCTACTCTAGTGGCTATAGTGGCTATAGTGGGTACGCCACCACAGGCTACCCAGCACCATATTTTCATCCTCCTCCGTTTGTTCATGTTCATGTTCCTATTCCTGTTCCTATTCAGCAGATTGATGCTTCTGCAGAGGATGTGCAAATGGCGAGTTTGAGGATAGTCCGTCCTGGATGCGAGGTGTGGGACCACTTTGTGAGGGAGTTTCGGAGCAGATACAACACCATGATGACTTGGGATGAGTTCCGTTCATTTGTGTCTCGAACCAAAAGTTATCATCTTATTGGGGAGCTGCCCTCAGAGTCGGATGAGTCTGTCCAACCCCAGTGGGGTACATATGATCCATATCAGCAGGGATATTGGGGATACTAGACTCATTGTACTTTGTATTTGGATTTGAATTTCAGGTTTGTACTTTTTAGTTGATATGAGTCTCATTGTATTTTTCAATTGGAATTGAGTTTCATGTTTCACATTTCATGTTTATACTTTGAAGTTTGTTCTCAATTTCCAATACAATTGAATGAAAATGGATGTTTGTGTAGTATTACATGCCATAAATATCATCAGTTATACATGATGTTCTTCACAAGAGGTTGTAAACATAGAAACAACCAAAAAATATCAAAACCATGCGAATCTGGCCAAACTGGGGCTTCAACCATGACTGCCCAACAGTTTCCAGGCGAATCGGATCGATTCGCCCCGATTCGGGCCGAATCGGAGCGCATCAGGGCGAGCCCGATTCGCCCCGAATCGGCGCACCAGCAAACCATGGTTACACTAGCCCCTGATGATGATCCTTCCCTTGTACTATGGTACCTCCTCATCTCACTTTCCTCTCTAAACATAGCTGCAGCAACAGCATGCCGACTCTGTCGCAGTCCTTCTCTCCATTCTCTCTCATTAGGTGAGAGATCCTCATAATCCTCATCTTCTAACTCATCATCAACAGCAATTGGTCTTTCTTTCATTACACCCTTACTTTTCCCGTTCCCAGAAAGCTCTTCATGCAATTCTTCTTGTTGTTGAATACGTATGCCTTTTTTTTTTTGTCTTCCAGCCATATAGTCTTTCATCTCATTCACTAACTGTCGTGGACATTGCTTACATTTTGCTACATTCCCACCAATACCCATGGAAGGAAGAATCGCCGGGATCGAGCCAGAATCGCTCGATCCCGGATCGGATCGACCCCCCAAGGACCGATTCCCCCTTGAAGCCCCCCAAAACCCCACATTTCCGGCTGGATCGACCCAACTCAGTAGGATCTGAGTTGGATCGCTCGAGTCGAACCGGGATCGATCGATCCCGGCTCGATTCAGTCGATCCAGACTGATCCAGGTCGATTCCCTCAGGCTACCTTCAGGATCCTCTTCAGGCAGGGTTGTCAGGATCTCCTTATTTACCTGAATATCATTTAAGTAAATGTTAATATTTGTAGTTTCATTTACTTAAGATATTACATGTAAATAAGGAAGTACCCCCCATTTGAATCTAATAAAAATATCAAAAAAATCATATCTCTTACCAAAAAAAGTCAACTCTCCCATCGAAGAAGAAAATCGCGATTTTGGTGATTTTAGCGAAATGCTAACTTTCTAATCTCTCGTAATTTAATTTATCTAAAAATTTGATAATTCAAATAAACCACATGGAACACTAAAAATTCAAAGTCCGGTAAAAAAAGTCAAACGTGCATGTGACTTCTCCAATGGAGCCACTCTCCTACTGACAGCACTTAGTCTGCTTGAGACCTCTCAGGATTTGGTCAAACTTAAGTTATCATCATCCAAACCTCTTAGAATTTGGTCAAATTGAGCTACCATCACCCAACTCATGACACTCATGAGTTTGGGTGATGATAGCTTAGTTTGACCAAATCCTAAGAGGTCTCAAGTAGACTTAGTACTGTCAGTAAGAGAGCGGCTTCTTGGAGAAGTCATATGCACGTTTGATTTTTTTTGTTGGACTTTAGATTTTTAGTATTTTATTAGACTTATTTGAATTATAAAATTTTAAATATGTCAAATTATGAGAGATTAGAAAGTTGCTACTTTGATAAAATCACAAAAATTGCGATTTTCTTCTTGGATGGGAGAGTTGACTTTTTATTAGTAAGAGATGTGATTTTTTTAATATTTTTATTGGATTCAAATGGGGGATATTTCTTTATTTACAAATTTTAACATTTACTTAAATGGTATTTAGGTTAATAATACACCAAGTCTTTAATATTTTATACTTTTCTTGTATTATTATAGTAGTAATAATACATAAAATCTTATGTTTCATATATTATGAATGTATGTATGATTGGTTTTTTATGCAAATATTAGTTCTTTCAATTTATCAGATTTTCCCTCATTTTTGCTGTTTTTTTCTATTTTTTCCTGAATTTTCCTGAATTTTTTCCCCAAAAAAACCATTTTATAAACTGGCCGATCCAGGATCGGCCAGACTTCCCTTGGATCCATGGGATCTTGCGATCCGATCCGATCCAGGATCGGATCGAGCCTGGTCGATCCCGATCCCGATTCCGATCCTGCCTTCCATGCCAATACCTGCAATATGTTGTTTTAGGCGGTATACGCCTCCATTCATTTCCTTCCCACAGTGGTTACATCGCACTCTCTTAGAGGCAGTATCAATAAGAACACCATGCCTTCACCCAATGTCCAATTGTGGGCCTAGTGACTACTCTTCCCCTTGGCCCCCTTCCTCGTGGCCCTCATCAGCCATAATTGTTAATCCAATAACAATACAAACACATTCCTGTGTAAGTATAAAATTATAACCATAATTACATCCAATAACAACGAATTTATAACTAATTTCCCGAAATTAACCACTAACATATAATACAAAGACACAATTAGGTCAATTAAGTGATTGGAACACTTAATTGATCTCCAATTGTGCTAATAGAACAAAAGCCCCAAATTTCAAACCCTAATTAGGGGTGAAATTTGGAGGTTTTATCTAATTTTATGAAATTAAACATGAAAGTTATCATACAAAGACACAATTAGGTCAATTAAGTGATTGGAACACTTAATTGATCTCCAATTGTGCTAATAGAACAAAAGCCCAAAATTTCACCCTAATTAATTTCAAACCCTAATTAGGGTGAAATTTGGAGGTTTTATCTAATTTTCTGAAATTAAATATGAAAGTTATCATACAAAGACACAATTAGGTCAATTAAGTGATTGGAACACTTAATTGATCTTCAATTGTGCTAATAGAACAAAAGCCCCAAATTTCAAACCCTAATTAGGGTGACATTTGGAGGTTTTATCTAATTTTCTGAAATTAAACATGAAAGTTATCATACAAAAACACAATTAGGTCAATTAAGTGATTGGAACACTTAATTGATCTCCATTGTGCTAATATAACAAAAGCCCCAAATTTCAAACCCTAATTAGGGTGAAATTTAGAAGTTTTATCTAATTTTCTGAAATTAAAAATGAAAGTTATCATACAAAGACACAATTAGGTCAATTAAGTGATTGGAACACTTAATTGATCTCCAATTGTGCTAATAGAACAAAAGCCCCAAATAATTAGGGTGAAATTTGGAGATTTTATCTAATTTTCTGAAATTAAACATGAAAGTTATCATACAAAGCCATAATTAGGTCAATTAAGTGATTGGAACACTTAATTGATCTCCAATTGTGCTAATAGAACAAAAGCCCCAAATTTCATACCCTAATTAGGGTGAAATTTGGGGGTTTTGCCTAATTGACAAAGTCTAGGTTTTTGGATCTCCCATATCCTTTCTATAATATAAGAATATGAAGATATAACAAGATCAAACATGTATGCATGCGTTTTCATTTTTTTTTAATTTTATCTAAATTACGAATTTTTTTTAAAAAAAATACCTTGATAAGAAAAGTTTCTCCCTTGCTTGAATAAGATCTCTTGAGATCTAATCAAGAGGATCTCCCTTGGGCCTTGGCCGCTCCTCTCTAACCTCTTTCAAAGAGAACAAAGGGATCTTATAAGAAGAAGAACAAGAACAAGAACAAGAAGAAGAAGAAGAAGAAGAAGAAGAGGAAGAAGAAGAACTAAAGAAGAGGAGGAGGCCGGCGGCGGCGGTGGGGCAGCGGACCTGGGGGGGAAGGGCTTCTCCCCCTTGCGTTCTTCCTAAAAGGCAGAAAACAGGGAGAAAGGGGGCTGCGAACTAGAGAAACACAGCCGATCTCTGGATCGGCTGTGTTTTAAGGGGGATCCGCCAGGGTCGCCCCTAATCGGGCCGGATCGAGCCCTAATCGGGCCGGATCGACCAACTATGCCTGATAAGGGCTCGATTCGGCGGGCAAACTCAAAATTTGAAGTTTAACCCGCTGGATCGACAGAATCGCTCGTGGATCAGTCGATCCGTGGGCGATCCATTCGATCCAACTCGAATTCACTCGAGTTCGGCCGATTCACCTTCAAAACATGGATTTCGAGGGACTTCCGCCCGGAATCGGATCCATAGCCGCCGATCCGATCCAGGATCGACTGATTCTGGGCCGATTCTGGCGATTCTGCCTTCCATGGGGGATAGGGGCCCTGGTTCACGGAAATTCTATCTAGGATTGGCCTGGAACAGCAGATCCCTGGCCCAATCCAGCCTATATGGCCTGGGTTTCAACTTTTAAAAAAAAAATCCCCATTATGGGGAAGAGGGGGGGAGGACATGGGCAATGGGGGGGGGGGGTAGGGGGTCGTTTTCACCTTTTTGTTTCTTCTTCTTCTTCTTCCTTGAGAAGGGGAAAAGGAGGAAGGGGAAGGGATGCATGGGAAGGGGAAAAAGTGTATAGGGTGTTCTTCTTTATTTCTTCTTCTTCTTTTTCTTTAGGAAGGGGAAAAAGGAGGAAGGGGGAGAAGTAATATGGGGAAGGGGAATGCATGGGGAATGGGGGGAGAGGGGTTTCTTTTTTTATTATTTCTTCTTCTCTTTTGTGTGTGTGTTTGGGGGGAGAAAGGGTTTTTTTTTTCCTTCTTTCTTCTTCTTCATTTTTCACCAACATCACTTTTTCTGGTTTTTTATTTTATTGATTTTTTATTTTTAACATTTTTTAAAATCAGGTCGAAACAAGAATCAGCCAATTTCCAGCCAATCCGATTCTGATCAGATCAGACTTTGCTCAGGGCGATCCCTAGAGTGATCTGATTCACTTTTCCATGAACTGAGGTTGGTTGGAGAGAATCCAATGCACGAAACCACAAACCGGATCCAAAATCTTTAATTTTCCAAAGAGTTCCCAACAAATTCCTGTCTTCTCCAAACCCAAACGAAACACAAAACAATTGAAGGACGAACTCCACCACTTGAGATGTTTATCACAAGTTGGAGGCCCTAGTTTGAATAGGCAATCTATGCACACCCTTTACATGTGTGCAGGAGGTCAAGACACCATTGCCTGCTTCATCCTCAATCAGACCAAGTGCAAACAATTTGAACCTCACCCTCATATCATCCAAAAGAACTGGCAATGGCATGACCACTAGAGGAAGGGTTAGTCCTGGTCCCCTCGTGGCACAAGGCAAGTTTCTCCCCAGCCACAGATCAAATAAACAAAGGAAGAAAGAAATGTTAATGTCATGTTGTCAGCATAATAAGAATGTGTTTACAAAATTGGAGCACCCAAAACCAAGTTGCATGAGCATTTTCACTCTTTCAAAGTCAAATCAAGTCAGCATGGTCCAGAATTCTTCAGATTTCCTAAGTTAAAATCTAATATCACCAATATCATGATCACATCATAGCAGCTTAGCAAACATTAAATAATAACAATCAGGAACATGACAGATATACCTTCTTTTCACAATCCAAATTTTGTTTTCTGCATCTGCTACAGCAATTGAATAGACTGCAAATGATTTTGAGCTGATCTTTTCAAAATATGCTCCTATCACCTGGAATATAGTGAAAAGTGTATGAGAATAAAAATATGTTGAACTCAGACAAAAGAAAAGCAGTTTGAACCAGACACAGTTGGCAATTGTTACTTAAACCTATGCAATACTTGATGTGAGAAACTGCTGCAGAAGACATCTTTTCATGAGTAACTATTGTTAAAGGCCTGGTGAGGACACGAGGGCGGGCCCGCTTTGGCCCAGCATTCATGTACCATCGTTGGGGGACTCCATGTGCTACACAGGCTTCCATTTGACTTAGTGATGGTCCAGATGCATAGAGCTTCAGAAAACAAGTCCACAGGGTCTAGTTTCAGCCCATTTGGGGCCCATTCGAGCCTTTTTTATTTTCCTATAATTACTAGTTCAAATTCCATATGATTTCAGGAAGTCTTAGAGTATTCTGGTCATTCTGAGTGGGAGTCGAAGGGTTGTGGTTAGCAATAATCCTATAAAACTGATGTAGTTGTACTTTTTTAAGGTAATGGAAAAGTTTGAAGTTGCTTTGACTCTGAGAGTTCCTTGAGAACGGCTATCCTCCTATGAAGGGATTATGCACCTATTGGACCCCGAAAACTTACAATAAGCAACTATACAGGAATGCCGGAAGATACTCATATTGATCCAATATTTATTTAAGTAATATTGGGACTTGGTCTTTTGAGTCGAGAAAAAAACTTATTATGAAGGCCGACATCAAATCCTTCAACAAAATACAAGTTCAAGAAGAACGACACTTCAAAGAAGAAGATACGACATAAGGTCAACAAGACCAAGAGTTCGAAGAAGATTATGACTTGAAATCCACTTGCAAGGGGAAGCACCAAGTACTTGTAAAGGCAAAATACAAGCAACTCTTCGTTGGGAGATCGCCGAGAAATGAAGTCCAAGGGTCTTCACAGAGCGTACCAAACAACCCCCGAGCAAGGTCTGGAGCATGGAATGCCATCTCGCGAGAATCTCGCGAGATTCTCGGTCTCGGCGGCAGCCCGAGACACGAGAGCGCCGAGACGAAAAGGCGCGCAGACGGTTTTCGCGCGTGGGCGGCGAGGTCACGGGCGTGGGCGGGCTGGGTCACGAGCCCGACGAGCGGGTTCACGGGTGGGCGCCGTACGGCGTGCAGGCGGGCGGGGTCAAGGGCGAGCAAGCCGGTTCACGGGCCGACCGCGCACGGTTCGAGCCTCCCAAGTCCCATCGTGTCCCTGTTCATTTTTTTAAATATTTTTTAACCTCGATAAACCTCAGTTACCACCTTCATCTCTCACTCCCTTCCCTTCTCGCGGCGACCTCCTCTCTCCCTCCCGACCCGAGCCCTCTCTAACCCTCACCCCTCTACCAGTCTGCTCCACCGCCGGAGCCCGGAGGCCGTTGCAGTCCAGCTGCTCCGCCGTGATCCCCCCTCCACTGTCGTCTCCCCTCTCCTCCCCCATCCTCACGCCACCCCGTCTCTCTCTCACGCCGTGGTTGCGGGCGGCCTTCTCCGAGGTGCGGAGCTTCCAGGCATCACCGACGTGCGCGAACGGTACCTCCGGGCATCACCGACGCAGCAGACCGCGGAGCCGTCTTCCTCACCCCCGTCGAAAAGGTGAGTGCCCTTCATGGTGGTCGCCCCCCCCCCCCTCGGGACCTCCACTGATCCCCCCCTCCCCCTCCCCCGGTTCACGGTGGTCGCCCCCTCCCCACCCCCGACCTCCACGATTGTCCCTCTCTCTCTCTCTCTCTATCTCTCTCTCTCTCGTGACTTGTGTGTGTGCGTGTACCCCTCTCTCTCTCTCTCGGTGACTTATGTGTGTACCTCTCTCTCTCTCTCTCATCTCTCTCTGCACCTCTCTCTCTCTCTATGTGATTTGTCTCTCTCTCTCTATGCGCGTACCGGTGCCGGAGGGGGTGATCACCTCCGGTGCCCCTCTCTCTATATATATGACCTCTGTGTGTGTGTGTGCGCGTACCGGTGCCGGAGGGGGTGATCCCCTCCGGTGCCCCTCTCTCTCTATATATAACCTCTCTCTCTCTCTCCCTCTCTATCTCTGTGTGTGTGTGTGTGTGCGCGCGGGTGCCGGTGCCGGTGCCGGAGGGTGATCCCCTCCGGCGCCTCTACGGCTCTACCACAGTCCCATTCTCCCTCCCGAGACAGCCAGTGCCTCCTCCCCCTGTGTGTGCGTGTGTCTGTCTGTCTCTCTCCCCCTTTTTTTTCTAAATTAAGTCTGAATTTTATTTTTTATGTTATTGTCAGATTTGTTCATTGTGATCTTTGGGGGTCAGGTGAGAATTAAATAAAAATTCTGATAGTAAAATTTTAGTAATTAATGATTTTTTGTTAATTAATTTCTGAGTGTTATATGACATGACTTGTATTATTAGTTCCTGACTATTTAATTATTTCAATTCTCTTGCATAATTTTTGCAGTTAATGACTAATGAATAATGATTGTGACGGCCAGTTCGTCACTATTTTGTATCATGAATCTCTATTGGCTTTCTATTTAATTTATGTACTTTTGTTGTAGATGGGCAAATATGTGCACTATTGATCTTTCTACTTGTGTGGATTGACTTTCTTTTATGTATTTATATTATGATATTGAAATGAAATTGTGTTATCCATTGTTGAGAATATATGCAATTATCTATGTTATCTAGGAATTGATTTTATTGTTGGCATCATTTATGATTTTTTTTCGAAATCCCGAGATCTGATCTCCCGAGATTTTTCCGAGATCTCTCCGATATCTCTTCTCTCCGACCCCTCCGAGACGAAACCGAAATCCGATATGGCAAACCTTGGTCTGGAGGGGTTATACTTATAGAAAAAATTCGAGAGAAGGCCCCTACCCAGAGAGACCCCCTCTCTAGACAGGAGGGGGCCTCCCCCTCTCCAGGTAGGGAGACCCCCCTACCCGAAAAGAAGGGGGGGGGGGGGGGGGGCTCTTCGGGTAGGGAGCCCCTACCCTGAGAGACCCCTCTCCGGTAGAGGGGCCTCCCCCTCTCCAGGTAAGGAAACCCCTACCCGAAGAGGGGGGGCTCTCCGAGTAGGGAGCCCCTAATCGGAGAGACCCCTCTCCAATAGAGGGGCCTCCCCCTCTCCGAGAAAGGAAACCACTACTCGGAGAGGAGGGGGGGCTCTCTGGGTAGGAAAATTTCCCACCCGGAGAGACCCCTCTCTGACTAGGAAAGGAAAATTTCCTACTCGGAGAGACCCCCCTCTCCGGGTAGTCTACTCGGAGAGCGGAGAGGGGGTCTCTCCGGGTAGTTCTCTCTCCTCCTCCCATCATTTAAACAGAGGAAAACCCCTATAAATACCCCACATAGCCGGACGGCTAAGAGGTCGGAGATTTTGGGGAGTGGAAGATTTTTAAAAAAATGGTCGATGCTCTATTCGTGCTCGGCGTGAAGGTATTTGCCCTCGGCAAGCCATGGTCGTCGCCTTCGACTGTAAAACCTTTGTGTAAATCCTCCCCCATGTCGAGCTAGACTCCATGGGAATATACACGTTTATATCTCCATCTTGAGCGAGACTCTATGGAAATAAAATGTCACATATTCATGTGTTCATGTGTTCTAATGTTTAAATATTTTCCATGTTAAGCGAGTCTCCATGGGTATAAAATATTTAAACATGTTCATGTGTTCCACTGTTTAAATATTTTCCATGTTGAGCGAGTCTCCATAGGTGTAAAATATTTAAACATGTTCGTGTTCATATTCCTCATGTCGAGCAGGACTCCATGAGGGTAAAATGTTTGTATATTCATATGTATATGCCTCCACGAGGAGACTCTGACCAAGCAGAAAGTCTGCCCGAAACATACTCATATGTTCACAATATATGTTCATATGTGTGTAGTTCTATGGGGAGACTCTGCCCAAAGTACGACCATACGTTCATCACATATGTTCGTGTGTGTGTGTGTCTTTGTGCGAAAACTCTGCCCATGCAGAAATTCTGCTCAAGACGCGACTCGTTCGAATGTTAAATAAATTCTCAAGTTCATGCCCATTTGTCCAGTCAAAAATGCATGTTAAACTCACAAATGGAGTCCATGTCCCTTTTTAAAAGTTTGTTTCGTCAGTTAAAACAAAGTCATCGTGTCTTTGATTCTATAAAATGTAAACCTCGACTTTACTATCAAGGGTGTTCGGATTCAATCCAATGTAAATTAACATTGACTCCAGTCGATGGAGAAAGGGTCTAGCACACGAAACCCAAATCACCTAATAAATAAATACGCGGAACAAATGTGTTAAAAATAACAATAGGCGCACTCGTCCGATAAATGGACATAAAAAAATTTGCATCGAGCAGATTACAAATTCTATCTGATTGACAGACTGGCACGCCCACAAACAAATAAAAATAATAATAATAATAACACAAAAAATGAGAAGTTTAGTTTCCGCGTACAACAGTACCCAAGTAGGGTGGGGCGAGAAGTCCCACGCTGCCACCGCTCTACCCCCGTTGTGACTCCTTTCTCTCTCACTCTTTGCGAGTGCGCCTTGCACACTACTACAAGCCCACATCGCCCCCACCATTCCCGCTTTTCCTTCCATTGTGTATCGCAGCACCAGAAGTACCACCCCCAACATCGCACTTACCTCTCCTCACCCTCATGGTCGCACGTACAGCAGTTGCAAGAAGCAGCCACCTAGCTAACACACCCCATGTGCCCTCCCCTCCACACCATCAAGCAATTTCATCTAGCTCTGCCAATGCTGCCACTCCGTTTCACCTCCCATCACCGTCATGCAGTAACCCTGGGAGCACCCACCCACCACTCCTCCCTTGCAGTCGCATACACAGGAGCCCTACCACCATGCCACTACTCCACCATCCTCACCAACTCACAGCAACACCGTAGCTCTCCACCAGCCAGCACATCCCCCCCCCCCTCTCCTCCTATCTCTCGTTGCTACCCAGCATGTCGTTGGCATGCTCTACCATAGTGCCTCCCCTGCGAAACCTAACTGAACTGCCTCCTTTGCCAACATCGGCCTGGTACAGCCACCGTGCTCTAGTCCGCTACACCAACCTAGTAGTCCACTCCCACTAATGCCGACTCAGTCAGACATCAGCTACGTTGCACCAACCCCACCAGCACCCGCCCAGCCAGCTAACTACCCTGTTGCACTGGGGTTGCTCTGCCATCACCCTCACCGCCAATGCCAGCCAAGGATGGGAGTTTCGATTTTGGTTTCCGGATCGCCCAGGCCTGAAACTAAAATCGTTTCGATTTAGTTTCGGCCAATTTCATATGGTCTCGAGAGGCCTGAAAAGGAGACTGTCAGTCGGTTTCGATATAGTTTCAGACGGTACGGTTTGGTTTCGATCGAAACTATTAAAACCTTATTTTTTTCAGTTTCGAAAATGCTATAGTAGTTTCAGCAGGTTTAGTTTCAGCCGAAACCAACAACCATAGCGCCAGCCCACCTAGATGCTGACCAGTTGCTACTGCTCATGAGTGCACTGTGCACTGTGCGTTACACTGACCTTGACATAGCACCATCACACTTGCGCCATCGTGGACACAAAAAAAATTTTGTTGTGCCAATACCCCATTCCCAGAAATTCCCCCTCCCTTAACCGATGGAAGCACCATCGGTTAGGGGGCTTTTTCCCCTTAACCAATGGTACTCCCCCAACTGATGGAAGCACCATCGGTTGGAGGGACAAACCCCTCCAACCGATGGTACTACCATCGGTTAAGGGATCTCCCCTTGAGAGTCCCCTAACCGATGGGACTGCCATCGGTTAAGGGGATTTTCCCCTTTAACCGATGGGAGTTCCATCGGTTGAGGGAAATTCCCCTCTAACCGATGGAACCTCCATCAGTTAAGGGGATGGCCCCTAACCGATGGTACCCCCATCGGTTAGAGGGAATTTTCCCTCTAACCGATAGAACTCCCATCGGTTAGAGGTCCCCAATCCCACCATTGTAAGGGGGGCCTTCCCCTATAAAAGGCACCCCCATCCCCCATTTGAAAGAGGTCAGCCCCAAGGGAGCTACAGCCCTCTCCCCTTAGCAAGTGTTGTCCCACTGTTTTATGAAAATACTCAAAATAGAAAAGTTCCCAAATTTCCAAAGTCCCCATCCCTTCCTCAACCTCCTCTCTTGTGTGTGAAGGTATCAAACTCCCTTCCCTACTCGGAGCAGAGTGAGAAATCGAGAGATCGTCTCCATACGGCATCGGCCATTCTCTCTTCTTAAGTCCGTAATAACGGCATCGGCCCCCATGGGCTATAGGGTTTAAATACCGTCCATACATGGACATATGGTATTTAAATACCTTTATAATTCGTGCTCTGAATGCTACGCATCCAGACGCATATGTGCCACCTCCCATCGAGTGCTAAGTCTCTGGGATGGTGTGTTTGTGTTTATATGTATGTGTTTCCTAGGGGAGACTCTGCCCAAGTGGAGATTCTACCCGAGGACATATTTGTATATTCGCAAATTTGTGTTTTTATGTATATGTTCCCTAGGGGAAACTCTGCCCAAGTGGAGATTCCGACTAAGGGCATATCCGTAAACCTCAAATTTGCACTTATACATATATGCTTTCTCGGGAGGAAACTCTGCCCATGACAAAGTTCCTTCTGAAGAAACATGTCCATGTAACCACAGACTCGTATTTATATGCATATGTTTCTTAGAGGAGACTCTGCCCAAGCGGAGATTCTGCCCAAGAACATACCCGTATATTCGCAAATTTGCATTCATATGTATATGTTCCCTAAAGGAAACTCTGCTCGAGCAGAGACCCCTTTCCCAGAATAAACTCTGGGGAGCTACCGCCCAAGCGGGGTTATAGCTCGAGAATATATCCATAAAAATGGCAATTTTGCGCCTATACATATATGTTCCTTGGCAGAACCTCCATTTGAGTAGAATCTCTATTCAAGAACATATTCATATAATTACGAATCCGCGCTTATGTGCATATGTTTCCTAGAGGAAACTCTGCCTAAGCAGGAATTCTGCCCAAGAACACTTTTATACAACCATAAATTTGGATTCATATGAGTATATTTCTCAAAGGGGACTCTGTTTCTACAGAGATACCTTTCGTGATGGAAACTCCGCCTAAACGGAGATACAGCTCGAGAAGATATTCATAAAATTGCAAATTCATGGCTATACATATGTGTTCTGCGGGTAGAATCCTGCCTAAGTAGAGACTCTCCCTAAAACATATTCATATAAACACCATTTCATATGCATACGCTTCTTGAGGACACTTTGTCTAAACGGAGGTTCTGCCCAAAACAGACTCAGATGTCTACAACTCCACATTTGTGTGCAAAAAAAAAAGGAAGCTCTACCTAAGTGGAAATTCTGCAAAAATATATGCATACACCCATGAAAAATCATGATTATATGAATATATTTCTAAAAGAAAAGAGAAAAGAGAAACTCTGGCCGAGCCGAAATTCTGCCGGAAATATATCCATATATTCACAAAAGAGTTGTACCCATGTGGGTAGTTTCTCGGGGAGAAACTCCGCTTTGACAAGGACCCTCACAAGAAATATATCCATATGTCTGCAAGGTCATGTCCATGCAAATAAAAGAAGAAAAGAATCTCTGTTCAAAGAGAGGCTTTGCCCATATGCCATGAAACTTCATAATCTATAATCAAAGTCATACTATAAATTTGCACAACAACTCTGCCCATGTGGAAGTGCTGCCCAAGTTCTCAATACACCCAAAGCCCAGAAATAGTCTGCGGGTGTATACCCATTCCAAATGAAATTTCAAATCAAACAACACATTTTAACCTCAAACGGGTCTACGAATATATACTCGTTCCATTTTCAAAATCATATTTCACACCCAAAGAAAAGACGCAGTCATACCATTTCATACCATTCAAAATGAAACAAACTCGAGCATTTTCAAAGAATAAAATGCATTTTCAATAAAAAAAGGGAAAACATCATATTAGGACTTTCTAAATTCTTTTTATATGTCCTCATCCTTGCTATGAATGGTATTCGGGTTAAAGCTGGTATTAAATAATACCAAGGGCTTTTAACTCGATGTAAATGTAACATCGATTCCGATCGATGGAGGCAGAGGTCCAGCACATGCTACCCTGATCACCTGTTGATGAAAAGACACGGAATCAAAGAAGTTCAGATTAAAATTGGCGCACCCGTCCGTTCCTCGGACACCAACACCCGTCCGTTCCTCGGACACCAAAACCCTTCTTCCGCATCGCGCGGACTTTTTCTCCTGTCTACTAGACAGATTGGCACGCCCGCAAATACCAAAATCCAAAATATGTGAAATGAATGAATACCATGAACCAAAATGAAATGAAATGAATGAATAAAATTGAGTGAAGAAAAATCCCATGTCAACAATTGGCACTCCCGGTGGGACCTCTTCTCACCATTCATAGTAAAAAGGATGAGACATACATCTACTTTTCATGAAAGCCTTAATTCTGATGTTTTCCCTTGAAGGTACAAACAAGAAGGCAAATCACAAACTGTTGAAGATGGTCGTCACTTATGGACCGCTCGTCATCAACAACTATGCAAAGTTCGGTTACCTGGAGACTCCGATCGCATTCGGAGATTCTTCCAACAATTTTCGGATCCCCTTATTCCCTAAGGGTGGTTCCTATGAAGAAAATGCTACTCAAGAGCCTCTCTCCAACAAGTCAACAAGGAAGGCGCATAGAGTCATGGGCACGTCAAAGCTCGTCCTGCTATTATCAACAGGGGGCACCCGAATGCTCTCCAAAGATAATGCTAATGAAGGGGATAAACCTAACTCTGGCCAACAACATTTATTGGCTGTGAGCCTAGGTAAGTTATATCCAAATCCAAAATTCAAAACCATTGCCAGTAAACCACAAAGGTAGGCTATCTCAAATCCAAATTCCAAACCATAGCAGTAAACCACAAAGGTAGGCTATTTCAAATCCAAATTCAAAACCATAGCCAGTAAACCACAAAGGTAGGCTATATCAAATCCAAACTCAAGCACATGACCAACAAGCCATCAAGGCAAGTCATGTCCAGATCAAAATTCAAAACCATAGCCAGTAAACCACAAAGGTAGGCTATCTCAAATCCAAATTCAAAACCATAGCCAGTAAACCGCAAAGGTAGGCTATTCCAAATCAAATTCAAAACCATAGCCAGTAAACCGCAAAGGTAGGCTATTCCAAATCAAATTCCAAACCATAGCCAGTAAACCACAAAGGTAGGCTATTTCAAATCCAAATTCAAAATCATAGCCAGTAAACCACAAAGGTAGGCTATGCCGAATCCAAACTCAAGCACATGACCAACAAGCCATCAAGGCAAGTCATGTCCAGATCAAATTCAAAACCATAGCCAGTAAACCACAGAGGTAGGCTATCTCAAATCCAAATTCCAAATCATAGCCAGTAAACCACAAAGGTAGGCTATCTCAAATCCAAATTCAAAATCATAGCCAGTAAGCCACAAAGGTAGGCTAGACCAAAATCCAAACTCAAATCCTAAAATCAAGGCCACCAAACCTCAATGGTAGGCTCCACCAAATTCCAATACCATACCTTTAACCCAAAAAAAAAAAAAGCCATTTAGAAAAAAAACTAAGTCTGCCCAAATCCAGACTTGTTCAATCCAGGCAATCTCCTTCAAAATCATATTTTCCATCTCTACAACAAGGACAAAATAAAATCATAAAAGTAAAAGGCCATGCCACCTCAAGATCCGGCAAATCCATCATGATCAAAGGTCTACAGGTACGGCTCGACGGAAGCCAACCTATGTTCCTACAATCCCAACCTCAAACCGCTTCTCAGTTATGCGGCGGTTTCAAAGAGAATCAGGAGATCCCAAGAAGGAAGCCGATGTCAAGCAAAAGAACTGGCACTCTCCCAGGTTCAAACAAATCTGGGTTCCCAAAAAGGAAGCCCAAAAACTCAAGAAGACTCAAGCAAATATAGTAAAGGTGTTCAATAAGAGAAGCAACGTCAAAGATGCTTCCCTTCAACATATGAACTCAAGTACCATCATCGGCAAAAAAAAAAAAAAAGAGAAGAAAAAAAAGAGAAATCAAGCTATACTCCTCAAGGCCCAAAAATATCCGGGTAGTCAAAGAAATTTCAACTCAACAATTCAAATCTCGCGTATCGATCCCTGATCGTATACAGCGAATCTTAGTGTTTGATAAGCTGGGGGCACTTCCTAATGCCAATACCCGTCCGTCAAAAAGACGACGTGTTACTTGGGCAGCTCAGAAAAAACCCAAGTTTGTAATCTTCCCATACTATGCCTCTAGGAGAGACTCTGGCGAAAGGGCAAAACAAATCGCAGAAGCCAACCCAAATATTCCCACTAAGGCCAATCGGGCAGTTTGCCAGAAGAAACCGCCAGCCCAGAAGACAAGCCAGAACATCTAGTCAAGCTCCCCCTCGTGTTGGCTTTCAACATGAAGGAATTCAAATCCCCTTCTTCAAAGAGACAAATGTTCAAATCAAAGAAGATGGGCTTCCTACTTCAAATATCAACGTCGTCATTGACTTGCCTATAAAGGAAAATTTCCAGGCAATATCAGGTGAGGGTAAATGCCAAGTGATGCAGCAATATCAATCTCAAATGGTTGTGCTTCTAAATGAAATGAGGTGATTGGCAACTTCAAGCCTCCAGCATTCTACAGAGCCAGTCTCTACTGAAAATCAACAAATTTAACATCCAGATGGGTCTGCCCCGGCAAATCGTCCGGCAGTTTCAACAACTGGTCTTCTTCCTCAAACTACGGGTCAGGATATCATTGATCCGTCCAATGTTATGCATCCTCAAACAATTTCCATACAAAGGCATGAGATATAGAAAATTATTCAAAATATGTTCGCTCAGCAGAGCGAAGGCATGCAGATGACAGATCTATAATCTGTTCCATATCCAGTATATCATCAATTCAAGAAACTGCAAGAAACATGCCCTAAAGTCCCAAAACTATCAAAGCTTAATGGACATGGGTCACCACTGGAATATGTGATACATAATATTATTGCCTTGGGCGAGCTCACCACCAACGAATCATATCTCCTAAGATATTTTGCAACTTCCTTGACCAAAGTCACATTTCAATAGTATTCAAAGCTCAAGCCCAACTCAGTTGCTGATTGGACGGATCTGCAAAAGAAATTCCTAGACCGTTTCCAAACGGCTGAAGGGAAGGTATCTCTCTCGCCAAATTATGTTCCCTCAAATAAAAGAAATGGGGAATCAACAATCCACTTCATCAAGAGGTGGAGAAAGTTTAGCATGAAATGCAATAACCCTCCCAAGAAGATGCAATTTCTATCCGCCGAAAAGGCCTCATATCAACAGTCAACGAGAAACTCTTGGGAAGAAATATCCGGAGTTTCGATCAATTAAATTTTGCAGTAGCAGAAATTGAGATATTTTTTAAGCCAAACAAATGGCTCACACATCTTATAAAGGCAAGCTCCCCAAAGAGCGCAAACAACCAACAAAGGAGGTCAATGTTATTGACTTCTCACCTGATAATGAAGCAAAGGGGGCAACAATCTCTCCTGCCCCAAAGAAGAAATCAGAAACCAAAGCTCTGGTGCCATCATTGGCAGAGTGCATGAAAGCTCCCTATTCCTTCAAAAAGGAGCATACAAAGAAGCTCTTTGATCTTTGCCTTGATAATCAATTAATATCACCGCCAGAACCAAAGAAGCCGGCAGATGTCAACAAAGTCAATCAGCTCAATTTGCCCGTATCACCATATGGTGGGGCATGCAATTGAAGATTACTACGTCTTCAAAAATGAGGTCCGGAAGATCATTCAAATGGCCTCATATCTATGCAAAATGCTCTGGCTGACCCTCCTCAACTTCATGCTTGGGATCGACCAGAGCAATCTGTCAATGTCATTTATATGACGAGACTTCCAACAAATTCAAATCATCCTGAGAACGGTCATTCATGTGATCCTCCTCAAGATAATTCAGGAGCTCATTCTCTACCAAGATCAAGGCATGATCCACATAGAATAATGAGGAAAGTCCAAAGGCAAATATACTCTTATGCATACTCAAATATATTCAGAACCGCCTCCTATGTCGCCATATGCAGACTCAATTGGGTAGCTATCCGAACATCCTTCAACTCCTGTCGAGCCGGCAAGGTTATATTCTTTCCCTCGACATCAAACTTTCTCACTTTTCTGGCTATGCCTTCAATCCGGATTGATGGATTACCGAGCTCCGGCAGAAATATTAGCCAATTACTGCCCGTATCATCAAATGATGGGTCATAGTATCAAAGATTGCATAAGATTCAAAAATGATGTTCAAAAGCTAATTGACCTGGGTATTCATCGGGTCAACCAGCCTCATACTCAACAACCACCAAATGGACCAGCCAACCTGGATCCTATTAGGTGAATGTCATTAATGCATCATCATCTTTTGGTCTTCCTCGGTCATCAGTGGGGGAGCATTCAAATCCATATTTATCCAGTCAATCGTATACAAATGTGCATCTTCTACAATAAGCTTCTCATTTGCAACAAAGAGCACCAAGTTTATACTTGACAATCTCAGAAGGCAAAAGTCTGGTTTCCATACTTGAACCAGCATCATATATCTTTCAGAGTGAAAGGAGATGTATGACTATTGTTTGGATCTCCATGATTTAGTCGAAACTCATATCTGGGAAGGAAAAATTGATCAATATGGGAATTCTTTGGCGCCAGCAAATAAGGTGTCACAACGAGCCTATGGTTCAAGTCCAGAATCCCAAGCTCTATATCCAAAGATATGTGAATATTATCATCATCCACTGGGCTATGGACGATACAGAGTCAAAGCCGAAATGGAGCAATTCAAAATTGATCTTTTTCAATACAGAATTAGAATATCAAAAGAAGCTGCGACAATGCCAATCTCCCAGCAAGTAGAGGAGTTCGTGGATCATTATCACCAACTCCCATTATTGAAGAAGCAATTAATGCAACCTTTGTGAATGGGTCACTGTCGGCCCTCAAAATCAGCCAGTTCCAAAAGAGTCAACAACTCTACAGTAAGAGGCGGCTCCAACAAGAGAAGCATCTCCAAATCATCTTCAGAGCAGAAAGTCATAAGCTCACTTAAAGCTCCTCAGATATGAAATGAAACATATACATATATATATATATATAAACAAAACAAAAACAAAACAAAAAAACAACAAACAACAAAAAAAACAAAAAAAAACAAAGAATAATAATAATAATAATAAAAGAAGAATGAAAAAGAAAAAGAACAAATGTAGCGTGATGCTGCTGCTGAGGTACCTCAAATATCAACTTAAAAAAAAATCAATCAAAATTGAAGAATCAAATTACATATTTAACTCACCAATTTACAATATGGTGTCCAAACCTCAACCAGAGAAGCTATAAATCTCTCCAAGTGATAATACCAAACAGGCTTAAGGTAAGCCAACAATGCTGACATATCAGCGTCGGCCAGCAAATAATTCAAATCGCCGTCGCAAGAAAGGGCATGGTAAAGAGCAAAAAGTTGCATCTACTATTTTCAGGAAGCCTGATATCACAAAATCAAGCAAAGTCATTCTCATTCACGGCGAAGAGTCAAAGCCTCTGCCTGAAGCCGAAATACGGGCGGATTCTTATGTCTTCAACCCTTCAGATGAAGAAGGAGAGCTGGCCAATATGCCTCCTCATACAAAAGAAAAGAGCCAAAGTCCCCATGCCTCATCAAATGAGCCGGACAACGCTCCTCTCTTTTCAAATGGAAGGCTGTTGATTCCTCTCTCTCAAAAGAAATCTATCAAGCCAAAGAAGCCATCTGAGTCCTCGATAAAGGGATCTCCCTCATCGGACCAGATACGCATCAAGGCTGATGACAAAATCTTTCGGCAACTCAAATCACTCCCCGTCAACATCACTGTCTGGGAGGTAATTGCTTGGAGCCAAGACCTGAGAGAAACTCTTGTCAAAGTACTCCAAGAATCAAAAATATATGAAGCTCATATGGCTGATTTCCAAGCTCAAATATATGAAACACTGGCAGCAAATGTCACTTTCACAAGATAAGCACATGTTGCTATCCTCTCCATATCTCAATCGTCCCTTATATATGAAGGGACAAGTCAACAATATTCAATTAAATCGGATCCTGGTCGATCCGGGGGCATCTACCAATATAATGCCCTATAAAGCCATTGAATCTCTACATCTCATGCCTCATATGCAACAGGTAAAAGATGTACGAATCACTGGGAAGCTTCACCACCAAGGTAGCCTTCTACATTATTGATGCTGATACAATATACAGAATATTGCTTGGGAGACCCTGGCTGCATGAAAATGGGGTCATCCCGTCAACTCTCCATCAATGCATCAAATATGCAAAAGAAGGGAAGTAGTATACAGTCTTTGCCGATCAAGCCCCGTTTCGGGAAGATGAATGCCATTTGACTGATGCCCTTTTATATCTTAGAGGGCCAATTTCTCAACCCCTTGCCCAGTCTAAAGGGAAGGGTAAACAAATTAAATGTTCAGATGAAGACAGTGAGACTGGCAAGCTTTTTGTGGTAAACAAATGTTTTGCCAAATCACCTGCAAAGAATTCTCAAAGCAAAATAACTCGCCCAGAGCGGCGGAGTGTCAACTATGAAGCTGACCTCATAAGGGAGTATTCCTCTATCTCTCAGTTGCATGCAAGTTTACTCTCCAGGGCAAGATCAAAGTGTTCGACGATTGAAAAAACATTCGTCGTCAAATATCGGGGAATGGAAATAGACCCCGACAGAATCAAGGCGATCTAGCAATCGCCACCTCCTCAAAATCTGACCGATCTAAGGTCATTTCAAGGGAAACTAGCCTATATTGGACATTTTATCTCAAATCTTTCAGGAAGATGCATGCCGTTCGGCAAACTAATGAAGAAGAATGCTCCCTTCATCTGGGACCAAGAATGTCAGGATGCTTTTGAACAAATCAAAGAATATCTTCTCACTCCGCCAGTCCTGGGGGCACCAGTTGCTGGGAAGCCTCTTATACTCTATATTTCAGCTATGGATGCTTCTCTGAGAGCTCTATTGGCACAAACAAATGAAGAAGATAAAGAGCAAGCTTTATATTATCTTAGCAGAAAGCTAATTGGTCCAGAACTCCGATATACTCCAATGGAAAAAGTGTGCCTAGCACTGATATTTGCCGTAAAGAAATTGAGGCATTATCTTCTGGCTCATGAAATTAAACTCATCTCCAAGTATGATCCAATCAAATATCTGCTAAGGCAACCCATATTGTCAGGAAGACTCGCGAAATGGGCTCTGCTCCTCATGGAGTTTGATGTCACATACATCCCACAAAGGGCAATCAAAGGGCAAGGCTTGGCCGAATTTTTGGCCGCACATCTAGTGCCAGAAGATTCCCCTTTATCTATAAACCTCCCAGAAGAAGAAACTCTTTCTCCTGCAAGTGAAAATTCAATTCTCGAAGAGGTTGCCACAATTGAGCTACCCTCTTGGGAATTATATTTTGATAGAGCTTCTCGAACTCTCCACTATACAGATGGCTCTACTAGCCCCTCTACTGGAGCAGCTGAATATGAAGCTCTAATTATTGGGCTCCGGCTGGCTCTCGAAATAAGGGTCAAAAGTATACAAGTTTATGCTGACTCGCAACTGGTCATTCGACAGGTATTGGGCCAGTATAAAGTCCGAAAACCACAACTGCTTCCATACTATACCACAGTCATGAAGCTCAAAGAAAAATTCAACTTCTTCAACATATCCCATGTGCCGAGAAGTGAAAATTCTCAGGCTGATGCTCTAGCCAAACTGGCTTCTACCATAAAATTGCCTCCCGAAGGGGAATTGGACATAAGTGTCCGTCGCAGAAGACTCATGCCCAGTATCCTTGACACTGAGTCTAATATCACAGTTGAGGAAGTATATAATACAGAGCTAGATGCAACAAATGAATCTGAAGATTGGCGCAAGCCGCTCATCAAAATCAAGAAAGGTTGGTTGCCACCTGATCAAGCACAGAAAATTCAGCTCTTACGCAGGGCCACCTCATATCAATTAATAGCAGAACAACTATATAGGCTGGTCCATGAAAAGAAAGGGTCAGTCCTCCTCAGATGCCTATCTTTCAAAGAAGCCAAAACCATCATGAAAGAAGTTCACTCCGGACTGTGTGGAGCACACCAGGCAAGAGAGAAAGTGAAAGTCAATATCAAGCTAAAAGGCTTCTACTGGCCTACCATGTACGCAAACTGCATTCAATATGCCCGTACATGTCATCAATGTCAAGCATTTGGCCCTGTACTGAGGAAATCACCAAATATATTACATCCCACAGCACCAACTTGGCCCTTTACCGAATGGGGGATGGATATTGTGGGACCATTCCCACCCTTATCTCAAGGCCACAAATTCATATTGACTGCTATAGATTATTTCTCTCGGTGGGTTGAAGCTATCCCATTGAGGAAGGTAACCGGAGAATTGGTCGCCAAATTTGTCAAGCAAAACATAATATACAGATTTGGAACTCCTCACAGAATCATATCCGATAATGGGTCACAATTCCGCAATAAAACAATATATGCTTTAGCAGCCAAATTTCATATTAATTGGAGGACTTCTTCAGTATATAATCCACAAGCAAATGGATTGGCAGAAGCCTTCAACAAAACCCTCTGTAAGCTGCTTGCCAAAATAGTCGGCAATAGAAAGCGGGAATGGGGAGAGAAAATCCATGAAGCTTTATGGGCTTACTAAACGGTACATAATACCCCTACCGGATGTTTGCCCTTCTCTTTGGTATATGGAGCTGAAGCAATGATACCCATCGAAATTGAAATGACGTCTTATCGGGTGGCAATTCAAAATGAATTTCAAAGCCAAGATCAAAGTCAGATAGAAAGAAGACTTGAGGAGCTCTCCAACCTGGAAGGAATTCGACTCGAAGCATATAAATCCCTCCAAGTATATCAAGTCAGAATGGTCTGCGCTTTTGACAAAATTGGCAAGACCAAGAGCATTCAAGCAAGGAAACCTCGTCATAGTCAAATGCAGAGAAGCAATGGCAAAAAAAAAAAAAAAGGTCGTGCGGTAAATTGCAACCCATTTGGCTCGGCCCATACATCGTCACTTTGGCATATGAAGGAGGTACCTATAGGCTGGTGCACCATAAAGGTACTGTGCCCTTTCCTCCACTCAACACCTGAAACTATACCATGCCCCAGAACATGAGTTCCTCGGCCAATCATCAAAACCAAAATCTAATCACCTAGATAGGCATAAAGCCGGAAAGGAATGAAAGATGCCCTCTTTGAGGATCCACTCTAAAGTAGAAGCTTACCATGAATGGAGGCAAAAGAATCAAATACCCATCTGTCCATCATACAATCCTGCAAATCCCTGTAGGAGCATGAAGCCAAAAGTACTCCATCCTGCATATCCCACTCTTCATCAAATTCAATTCAAAACCAAACTATAGCCAGCAAACCACAAAGGTAGGCTATGCCAAATTCAAATTCCAAATCCATGGCCAGAAAGCCATCAAGGCAGGCCATACTCAAATTCAATCAAAAACCATAGCCAACAAACCACAAAGGTAGGCTATGTCAAACCCAAAATCAAAACCATGACCATAGCCAACAAACCACAAAGGTAGGCTATGTCAAATCCAAATGTCAAAACCATAGCCAACAAACCACAAAGGTAGGCTATGCCAAATTCAAATTCCAAATCCATGGCCAGAAAACCATCAAGGTAGGCCATATCCAAAACCATAGCCAGCAAACCATAAAGGTAGGCTATGCCAAATTCAAATTCCAAATCCATGGCCAGAAAACCATCAAGGTAGGCCATATCCAAAACCATAGCCAGCAAACCATAAAGGTAGGCTATACCAAATTCAAATCTCAAATCCATAGCTAGCAAACCATAGAGGTAGGCTATGTCAAATCCAAATCTCAAATCCATAGCCAGCAAACCATAGAGGTAGGCTATGTCAAATCCAAATCTCAAATCCATAGCCAACAAATCATAAAGGTAGGCTATGCCAAATCCAAATCCCAAATACATAGCCAGAAAACCATCAAGGTAGGCCATATCCAAACTCATAGCCAGCAAACCATAAAGGTAGGCTATCCTAAAACCAAAGTCCCACCAGCAAACCACCATGGTAGGTGACATCAAGTTCAAATTCCAAGTTCATATCCCAAGGCCATCAAGGCAACTCATATTCAAATACAATCCCAAATTCATAGTCAGCAAGCCATCAAGGCACGTCATTCCCAAATTTGATCCAAAATCACATGCACCAAACTATAAATTCCAAAATAAATCAAACTCAGAATACCAAATATAGCCACAAACCATCAAGGTAGGCTGAACAAATAGAAGTCCGAAATTCCAAAACCAAAAACCAAAATCAAAACCAAAATCAAAACCAAAATTAAAACCAAAATCAAAATCAAATCAAAACCAAACCAAATCAAAATCAAAACCAAAACCAAGTCCAGAACCAAATCAACCTAAATCCTACATCCAAAATCTAAAAGCAAAATCAAAATCTCATATCCCATCCAGAATACCACAAAGATAAACTGACATGTCCATATCCAAATCCAAAAACAAACCCAATCTCAACTCCAATACAAATCCAAATGTAAATCCCTTATCCATGCCCCAAGCCATCAAGGATGGGCGGAATTCAAACCCAAAACCACAAATCCAAACCTAAAACTCCATGCCAAAGTCTATATCAATATCCAAAATTAAGCCTGAAACTAAAGTAAACCCAAATCTCATATCCATATTCAAACTCAAATCAAAATACCACAAAGGTAAGTCACCACCCATTCTGTAGCCACGTCACCACCCATTCCACAGCCACATCACCACCCATTCCACAATCAGACCACCATCCATTCAACTACCCAAACCAATCGAGTACTCACCAATCAAGTCAAAAAAAAAAGAAAAAAAAAGGGGTTTTTAAAAAAAAAAAATAGAGATACCCCGATGGACTTAAGTATACGGCTCACTGTATGCTTGAGGGTAAAAAGATCAAAAAATCCGGCTGAGGTGAAAACCCAAAAGGGCGCTTCAGGCAAAAATAGGCAACTCCTCAACGTGAAAACCCAAAAGGGCGCGTTGGAAAAAGCTAAAGGGGGCCAGTCTTGGTGAAAACCCGAAAGGGCGCTACGGCTGGTAATGTGAAAAAAAAAAAAAATTGAAAAGGAGGATTTCTCAGTCCTTCATTCATACATCCACAAAGCTACAAGTCACCCCATCACAAACTTACAAAGGGTGACAAATACCACATGCAAAATAGAAAGGAGATCAAGGCAACAACCCAATATACAAGTGTTATGCTGTGAAACAAAGGCAGGAAGACTTCTTCCTCTCCAGCCATTCAAATCCAAGTGCAAGTCCCTTATCCCGGTACTAAGCCATCAAGAAGGGGCGAAATTCAAATCTCAAAGCCAAACAATAAACACCATTCCAGAGCCCATTCAAAACCAAGTCCAAAGCTAAATCATACCCAAAATCTCATATCCATATCCAAACTCAAATTCAAAATACCACAAAGGTAAGCCAACATACTCATGTTCAAACCCAAATCCACATCCAGATCCAAATTCTAAACCCGAATTTCCAATTATTGGCCAAATTCAAATTCAAACCACATCTGAGTCTACCATCCATTCCACAGCCAGATCCTTAGTCATTCAACTATCCAAGTCAGTCGAGTCCTCAACAGTCAAGTCAAAAAAAAAGAGAAAGAAAAAGTGGGGGTTGAAAATAGAGATACCCCTATGGACTTAAGTATATGATTCATTGTATGCTTAAGGGTAAAAAAGATCAAAAAATATGGCTGAGGTGAAAACCCGAAAGGGCGCTTCAGGCAAAAATAGATAACCCCTCAACGTGAAAACCCGAAAGGGCACGTTGGAAAAAACTAAAGGGGGCCAGTCTTAGTGAAAACCCGAGAGGGCACTGGTATTGGTAATGTGAAAAAAAAAAAGGAAAGAAAAGAAGAAAAAAAAGGGAAAGAAAAAAAAGAGGGAGAAAATGAAAAGGAGGACCGCCATTATCCTTCACCTTGTATTTACAAAGTCACAAGTCACTCTCTGTACAAATATACATAGTGGTGATTGCTATGTAAAGGTCAAACAAAGAAAAAAAGCAAGATAATGAGCTCGGCATGTAAATGTTATACTGAAAAACAAAGGCAGGAGGGCTTTTTCCTCTTCAGCCGTTCAACTGCCTTGGCTTTGGAGTTGTCAACTGGCGGAGGTTTCTTCCGTCTCTTACATAGGCAGCTTCTTCTTCAGAATCTCTGGCCTCATCTCTAGCCTCCTGATTCAAAGAAGACCTCTCTTCATCAAGCTCGCATTCCAGCCGGGCAATGTTCTTCTTCCCGACAACCATGCTCAACACCATCGTCACTCGCAGCATCGCCTACTTGAAAGGCAGAATAAGCTTGAAATTCCAAAAATGGGCTCCCTGCATCCATGGTTTGCAATCTCCCGAGAATCTCTCGAGATCTCTCGAGATTCTCTGTCTCTCCAGCTTGCCGATATCCGAGATGTACGAGACACCTGATGCCAAGATCTCTTGAGATCCTTTGTCTCATTCAAGCATGTTGAAATCCATCACTTCCTTCCCCAACCATCACACCATGTGGTTGCTATTTAAATGCCTTCCTAATAGAGGAAGGCTCCTAGCCATGACTAATTTGTCCACTGCAAGTCTTATAGGCAACTTTTTTCTTGAGTCTTTTTTCTCATGTTGAGTGGTTAACTGGATGAGATTACAAATGGTCCCTCGGAAATATATACTTAATATAGTTTTTGTTAGTGCTTCTGGTCTCTTGAGATTTATATGAGATTTCCCCAATGTCTCTTCTCTACAATCCTCTCGAGATAAAATCAAGATCCGAATGACATCTTTCATTTCTGAATTTTTAATTCTTGTTAATGTTTTAGGTTTTTTTTACATAATCTACTTAATTCTTGCTTTCTTTTTTGAATATTTCTCATGCCTGTTAATTCTTGCTTATTTGTTGTTACTTATTGTTTAAAATTATGATATGAACTTATTAAAACTCAAGATTCTTACTAGATTGTTGTTCTTGATTCTTGTGACATCTAATTGTAACATGTACAGATGTACTAATGATGGCTATCAATGTATCCAATTATTTGTTTTGCTTAAAAATAATCTTTTTGTTCTCACATGGGATACATATATGTGTATATATCATTTTTGTATCTCAATATCTTGAGATTTGATCTCCCGAGATTTTATCGAGATCTCTCCGAGATCTCTTTTCTCCAAGCCCTCCGAGACGAAGCCGAGATCCGATATGGCAAACCTTGCCTGCATCTCCCCAAAAAGGTGGAAAGGGAGGATTGGCAGCAGATACAGAATATGAATCCATCATCCCCCAGAGAAGAGTTGATCACAGAAGACTTGGTCACCTGAATACAAGGAAGGAAAGTCAATATCAGAAAAGAAAACATCATCTTTAAAGATTGTATATGAGCTCAGTAAAGGAAGTCACCTGCAAGAGTTGATTCCATGGCAGAATATTCCTTGGCAGGCATCGGGATATAAGCCCCGACAGGAGCAAAAGAATATTGTTCCGTCGAGACTCTCAGCTCAGCAAATGCAGAGGCACCGTCATCCGTCACAGCTATCTCAAGAAACAGATAGTCAGATGATGATTCATTATCATCAATCTCCGGCATAAAATCGGCAGCTGCCCATGAGGAATTCTCACGCTCCACTCCACAAAGGAGAGGAGAACCTCCAGGCAAAGAGGCATGGCCGCCCGAAGCAATCGGACCGGCACTTTTCCTCATCTGTCTCGTCATCTGAGGTAGATAAGTCAAAAAGGGAAGAAAGGATAAGTAATAAATCAAGAAGAAGAATCATGAATGACAATGATGAGAGAAGAAAAAAAAAGAAAAGAAAGTCACCGCCAGATGAGGCGGAATCCGCCACCCTCCTTTTTCTAGCTCTCTTGGGTCTGGAAGAAAAGGAAATATTCAAATGAGCTTCACCAATCCTGTCTCCAACAACTTTCGGAGCAAGGATGGTTGAGAATTCAAAACAGATATGAAAAAAAAAATGATGAATGAAGTAGAAGAGAAAAAAAAAAAAAAAAAGATAGCCGCGAAACCAAGAAGGTCAACCTCAGTAGCCGAATACCATGTCAAATCTCGGACAAAGCAGAGAAGACAAGATTCAAGAAAAAGATGTCAAATCCAATCCAAGCAAATGCCAAAAAGGCAAAGCTCAAGAAAGTGATATCAGATCCAACTGCGAATCAAGTCAGAATCACAAGTCAAAAAAAAAAAAATCTCTCAAATCAAGTTGTTGAGCAAAGTCAGAAAGACGAGTCTCACCAATTGAGTCCTCAATCAATTCAAGTCCATAACAAAGCCAGAAAGGCAGATCTAAAAAAAATCCCTGAGATGAAATCCAGAAAGCAAAGACCCAGGCAAAGGAAGCCAAAGTCAGTACTGAGTAAATCCAAGGAAGCGGAGCTGATCGCTCAGCACAAGAAACATGACAAAGTCGATCGTTGCCCGAGGTTGTTGACTTCACAGTGCAAGTGCTGAAGCGTGTCAACTGTGGCTACAACTTTCCGATTCAAGTTTATTGTCAAGTCATGAAGAACAGAAGCATAACTCGAAGAACGCACGGGACGTCCTCCTCCGCCTTCGGCGCACTTCCCGTGGGGGGCATTTGTGGACACAACAAATTTTTTGTTGTGCCAATTCCCCATTCCCAGAAATTCCCCCTCCCTTAACCGATGGAAGCACCATCGGTTAGGGGGTTTTTTCCCCTTAACCTTAAGGGGGTTCTCTCCCCCAACCGATGGAAGCACCATCGGTTGGAGGGACAAACCCCTCCAACCGATGGTACCATCGGTTAGAGGGGAATTCCCCTCTAACCGATGGGAGTCCCATCGGTTAAGGGGATCTCCCCTTGAGAGTCCCCTAACCGATGGGACTGCCATCGATTAAGGGGATTTTCCCCTTTAACCGATGGGAGTTCCATCGGTTGAGGGGAAATTCCCCTCTAACCGATGGAACCTCCATCGGTTAAGGGGATGGCCCCTAACCGATAGTACCCCCATTGGTTAGAGGGAATTTTCCCTCTAACCAATGGAACTCCCATCGGTTAAAGAGAAGAGAAACTCTGGCCGAGCCGAAATTCTGCCGGAAATATATCCATATATTCACAGAAGAGTTGTACCCATGTGGGTAGTTTCTCGGGGAGAAACTCCGCTTTGACAAGGACCCTCACAAGAAATATATCCATATGTCTGCAAGGTCATGTCCATGCAAATAAAAGAAGAAAAGAAGCTCTGTTCAAAGAGAGGCTTTGCCCATATGCCATGAAACTTCATAATCTATAATCAAAGTCATACTATAAATTTGCACAACAACTCTGCCCATGTGGAAGTGCTGCCCAAGTTCTCAATACACCCAAAGCCCAGAAATAGTTTGCGGGTGTATACCCATTCCAAATGAAATTTCAAATCAAACAACACATTTTAAACCTCAAATGGGTCTACGAATATATACCCGTTCCATTTTCAAAATCATATTTCACACCCAAAGAAAAGAGGCAGTCATACCATTTCATACCATTCAAAATGAAACAAACTCGAGCATTTTCAAAGAATAAAATGCATTTTCAATAAAAAAAGGGAAAACATCATGTTAGGACTTTCTAAATTCTTTTTATATGTCCTCATCCTTGCTATGAATGGTATTCGGGTTAAAGCTGGTATTAAATAATACCAAGGGCTTTTAACTCGATGTAAATGTAACATCGATTCCGATCGATGGAGGCAGAGGTCCAACACATGCTACCCTGATCACCTGTTGATGAAAAGACACGGAATCAAAGAAGTTCAGATTAAAATTGGCGCACCCGTCCGTTCCTCGGACACCAACACCCGTCCGTTCCTCGGACACCAATACCTGTCCGTTCCTCGGACACCAAAACCCTTCCTCCGCATCGCGCGGACTTTTTCTCCTGTCTACTAGACAGATTGGCACGCCCCGCAAATACCAAAATCCAAAATATGTGAAATGAATGAATACCATGAACCAAAATGAAATGAAATGAATGAATAAAATTGAGTGAAGAAAAATCCGGTGTCAACAGCCATCGAGCATCGACAACCCAGCAGTATCATGCCGCCAACTTGTCGTCATCAAGTGCTGCCCGTCAACCAGTTCTGTGTCCCAAGAGTTGTATGTAGCCTATTATCTCCCTGTGAGGAATGGGCAATATTAACTTGGTGCTGTAAATTATAATTTTAATGTGATGTACTCAGGAATTATGAACGGCTAGGGTCTTCACCACGCACTAACGTGAAGGTACGTGCTTCCCTTCCTACCACTTACTTATTTGGAATATATTCTTATTGTCATCGAAGTGAGTAGGATCCTATCCTGTGATTTCGGTCACTGTCAGAGTAAGTAAGTGAGAGCCTATTCCAAGAGGTTCCATCCAACCCATATTGGTGGATGTGACCTATCCTTGTTGTTCATAGTTCCTCAACTACCACAGTCTCACGTTTCTATTTCACGAGGGACACTTGGAGACCATACTGCTTATTTGGGACGCGATTATTTTCTTGGTATTAATGTTATAGTCAGTTCGACTATTATTCCTTTAGTGATCATCATTGATCACATTTTTTAGTCATTATAGTGTCTCATTTCACATGTGTCATCCCGCATCATTTTTAGTATTAGAGCACTTGTCTATAGCAATTGCATCTGTCTACCAGTCTGAGTTAGTGTCTTCAGAGTTGATGAGTCTATGTCCACATTTAGTGTTATGAATGCCCACACATAGTGGATCTAAGTATCTCTTGCTTGCACCAATGCCAGACCCTCACACCAATCCCCCAAGAGAGCCTACACAGATTGAGGTCATTGAGACCCTTATACACAAAATGGATGAGATAGACCAACGCACCCAGGAGCGGTTTATTGGGGGTAGATTAAGAGTGTGAGGGATAGGCTAGATGTTATCGATCACATAGTTTAGAGCATGATTGGGCATGTCACCCCTCTTAAGAGACCCCTCTGGGTATGCTAGGAAAGCAGCTGACCATCAAGACCCACATCTGCATCCTACAACCCCTAGAGCCCCTAGGGTTGAGGATAGAAGAGTCAAAGCCTTAAACTTAAAGGAGGATTTGTTTGAGGAGAAAGTAGATGGTTATAGGACAGCACCATTTCCACGTAGATCCCAAAGATTTGATTATAGATGTGGATATGATCTTGATCGTGAGTATTGGCGGTTTCGTAACCCAGATGATTTGGATAAGCGAGTTCTTTGGAACGTGTGAGTAGATGCTCCTAGCTTTGACGGGTATCTAGACCCAAAGATCTATCTCAACTGGGAGGCAGACATGGACCCCTGTTTTGAGTGGACAATATGTCTGATATTTGGCATGTCCATTTTGCTAAGATAAAGCTACTAGGTCAAGTTCAAACCTACTAGACAAATGTTGAGGACCTACTTTTGCAAAGATATCAGAAGTTGTTTGAGACTTGGGATGAGATGAAGGTAAAGCTACGCGAGAAGTACTTCCCCTTAGGTAAAGTTGATTGAGTCTTGGGGAGTCAGTCTGTGTCAGAGTATATAGTGGAGTATAATGCCTATCTATTGAGGTATGGGGTCAAAGAGGAGAGTGTTGTGACCCTCTCTCAATTTCGGAGAGGTTTTTCATTGGAGTTACCAACAAGAGCTCTTTCATTGGAATGTGACCACCTTTGAGTATGCTTACAAGTCGCCCTAGAGGTTGAGCAATTTGAATCCGAGTTAGAGTCTCCCCCTCGCCAAAGGCTCACGCATCCACGTGTGTCCGATCCACATGGCTAGACAAGCCCATATCAAAGTGGTCAATGGTTAAACCCCGAGAGCCTATGCACTCCTCCTTCCCGCCCCCGACTACCTGCACCACTTGCCAAGCAAGATGAGAAGGGAAAGAGACCCATGGTTGGGGAATCTTTCCATAGTAGCGGATCTTGCCAACAATGTTGTCAATGCAGTGGATATGGTCATTTTGATGACCAATGTCCTACTCGCTCTCTGATTATAAGAGACACTAGGCTCAAGGAGTCTCCACTAGTCTTAAGTTATGAAGTGGATCAGTACTTAACAGATGAGTTCTATACAGATACTAATGTGTTCAATAGTACCTAGATTGATCTTGTCAGAATTGTGGATGTTTAGGGACGTCATTATGGAGTCTGGCTAGGGGTAGTAAGGTGTATCTTGGTTCAACCCTAGGAGAGTGATGACTGATGTTGAACATCGATCAGGTTGGGAGGGAAGGGGTGTAAGGTCATAATCAATAATGGGAGTTGCATCAACACAATCTCCACTAGCACAGTCACACGTCTTAAGTTGACCCATGTTGACCATCCTGGTCCCTATCATGTGTTTCGGGTGGATATGACATTTATCCCAATCTAGGCGAGATGCCTTGTTCCATTGTAGTTCCATGCTTAACGTAACGAGATTTGGTGTGACATCTTACCCATAGAGGTTGGGAGCATTATCCTAGGAAGGCCATGGCTATTTGATGAGACTTGACTCTCCATGGTTGGTCCAACACGTGCACCTTTGATCACATCAGTCTTCATATCATCCTCCATCATCTCAGGCTAAGAACCCACCGAGTCAAGGTCCCCTCCTCTGAGTCTTCATGCTACAACCAATATTCCAATATAGGCAGTTTCTCCCAAGCTTGGTGCACCTGCTTCCATGGAATACAGGATCAAATCTACTCAGAAATCGGCCAGGGCCGATCTAGATCCGATCCGGGCTGATTCTCGATCTGATTCGGTCGAAATCGACTGGATCGGCCTAGATTGGTCATGGCCGATCCGATCCAAAATCGGACAACCCCAATCTAGATCGACTGATTCTGCCTTCCATGCCTGGTCCTAGTGAGCCTCAGCCTAGGGCTTTAATGATGATTAGGCACGAGGAGTTTGAGCGTGAGGTTGCAAGGGCGATCCTATCTTCACCATGGTTGTTAGGGAAATAGATCAAGGGTCCTTAGGTGAGTAGCCAACTAAGGTTGCCCTACCCCAACATGTATGTGTGTCTAAGTCAACTGAGTCTTTTGTTGAGCACATTAGGAGTCTGCATGAGTAGGGTTGTTCACGGTTCGACTCGGTCCGGTTTAGACTTTTTTTTCAAAAAATTAAACTGGTTCGGTTTGAATTGAAAATAGGAAAAAGTTTATTTTTAAGGGGGTTTTGAGTATCGAACTCACAACCTCCACATGGGAGGAGGCACACTAACCACTGTGCCACTGGTTTTCATGTGAAATATTATACTATTTATATACATATACATATTTTAGGTTAATATCGATTTCACAGTATGAAACCAAATTGAACTATAAGGCCCTTCAAACCGAACTGAACCGTTCGGTTCAGTTTGATTTTTTGGTTTGGACCATTTAATGAACACCCTTATGCATGAGAGTGTCTATTGCCAATTGCCATATTAAGATCAACAATAAGTGCTACAAAGGTTTCGCAGATGCACACTGTCGTCAACATGAGTTCCAGGAGGGTGATTACATCATGATCAAGTAGAGATACTTAATGATCCATTTGATCCTTTACCTCCTCTTGCGAGTAATGAATGTCCACCTTCAACCCCTATACCTATTCGATGCGAGTAAATTGAGCACACATTAAGTGAGCAGATTGTCACTTCTAGGGATGGAGCACTAGTGCAACTTAGTTCATTGGAGACAGCGCCCTTCGACAAATGACACATGGGTCAAGAGGGAGGAGCTACAGGGGATTGACCCCGACTTGTTGGAGAGGTACCAGGGCCATTAAGGCTCGTACTTAATGAGATCGAATTCCTCCCAGCCGGGAAGGATTGGTAAGGACATAAGGGCAGGGGCCGGCTTTGGCCTAGCGTTCATGTATCGTCGTCAGGGGACTCCATGCAGTACACAGGATTCCATCTGACTTGATGATGGTCTAGATCCGTAGAACTTTGGACAACGAGTCCGTAGGGTCAAGTTTCAACCCATTTGGGGCCCATTAGAGTCTACGTGTGATTATTAATTCGAATTTCGTATGATTTCAGAAGTCTTAGGGTATTTTGGTCATTTTGAGTGGGAGTCCAAGGGTTATGGTTAGCTATAACCTTATAAAACTGATGATGTTGTACTTTCTAATGGAAAAGTTTAAAGTTGCTTTGACTACAAGAGTTCCATGAGAATGGCTACCACCTCACTTAGGGAGATTATATGAAGCAGAGCAGAAGCATTATCACCGTCGAAGAAAGATGCTTAAGAAAGAAAGAGCAGTTCAAAACTTCGGAGTGATGACTCCACTCAATCACCTGATGATGATGATGATGGTGCTGCTACAGGTATTGGAGCTACAAAAGGTTATGGACTTGGGGGTATCCTTTCAGGATATGAGGATTATTCAACATCACCCCATCAACAAGAAGAAAGCCAAGGGGAAGCACAAGAACAACATGGGGAATATAAAGGCCAACAAAGACAAGTAAGGCATGATTGAGGATATGGGCTTTCTTATCCACCCATTTTTAGTCCCCTAAAATTGACATATTCATATATCAGCTCTAGTACTGGGACAGGTTACTTTGGCAATATTCAAACTATTGGGTATGGTAGTTTCTTCACTCCAGGACAACTAGGAGAAAGTTCAAGCCAACAAACAATGACACCTCGAAGTATCCAAAAAGGATTCCAAGACATCGTCAGTTCTTTGTTTGGCTATGGATATACCCAGTATGGAGGACATGACCATGGGCCACCTGCTCAGTTTCATGAAGCAGAGGACGAGGGTTCTGAAATGTGAAACTGACAAGGTATTTTTATTTATTTCATGTTATAAACTTGTAGATATATCTTCTTTTTTCAATGTATGAACATAATCATTAGTGTCTTAATCATCGTTATTGTTCTTTATGATGGATGAACATGATAAGAATTGAATTTCAATGAATGTTGTATGTGTTTTCATAATTTTCTGTAATTTTCTGATTTTTCAGAATTTTCTCTTTTTCCTGATTTTTTTTCTTCATTTTCACATTTTTCTTCATTTTTTAACCTGGACAATCCTGGATCGGCCAGATTCCCATGGAATCAGGCGAATCCTGCGACCCGACCTGACTCGAATCAGGGTCGGTTGGGTCCGATCCAACTTTGCCATCCATGATCCCACATCAAGGTCTAAACTCTAACCCAAAATCTGGGCATTGAATTGAAGGAATCTTCTACATATATAGCGGTGAAATTCTCATGGATTTCCAATATGAGATCAAAACACAACACCCCCCTTGCACCGAACCAACTAGTTTGGGAGCAACACTAGTAGGGACAAGTGTTCGCATATAGAGAGAGGATCCAATGGTAAAACCCTCTCTAATACCATGTTAAAAACTCTAACCCAAAACTAGACATTGAGTTGAAGGAATCCTCTATATATGTAGAGGTGAAACTCCCATGGATTTCCAGAATGGCAATAAACCACAACTGCCACCATCATATTCTTGCTATAGGCTCAAAGTGTTATATCTTCATGAATTATTTTTCGAAGGTACCAGAATACTAGTTAAATTCATTAAATAGAAAGATAAAACGAAAAAACAGTTCTGATGTATACACCACCGTAGAGCAGAGAAAAGAAAAAAAAAAAAAAAAGAGAACAAAAAGCAAACCACCCCACCGACCATCATACTAAGATGGTACAATGGCAGATTAAGTCATAAAATGTCTCCAAGACAGGAAGCTGTTGAAGATACCTTAATTCATTATATCTCCATGAATTAGAAGTCATGATCTAAGCAAATGAGATAAACTTAGATCAATCAATCAAATATAAAAAAATTGGCTCAAGCCACAAGCAAATACCCCGCCTCGACTTGAACCCCTGACCACCCCCTCCCCACACAATCCAATGTCCACCCCACCTACAAGCAGGGAACGATAAAGACATTGGGAGAAATAAGGAGATACTGACAAAATGTTAAGAATTAGAAAAGGATGATAAAGATATTGAGAGAAATAACAAGTTATGGTATGATTAGAAATTCCAAGTTTTTGTCATATAAGCAAGTACGGGAAGGAATAGAATTGAGGATTTTCTCACCCGGCATCTGAGTTTAGAAACATGCAAAGACACTTCACTGTAGGAATCCAATCCAGAGACAACCTTGCCACCAAGCTCTTCTTTCTGTATTCCAAAATGATCACTATAAAACTCACGAGTTAGTGTAGTTTCACATTCTCCACTCGTAATAGAGTCACTGAAAACTTGGTCATGCAGAGCCGAGGTGCTGCTGGATCGTTTAAGCTGATCTCTGTTGTTCTTGGCATGACGCATTATATCCTCCTCTTGCTTATCAGCAAAATGAATTTCACCATTATTTGATGCTTTCCTGTTCAAGCTTTGGGTTATATTATCGAATTTCCCACCGTGTTCAGGAGTAGATCTGAGTCCATGCAACTGGATTGCAGACTTTTCATCTGTTCCTGTCACATTTTCGGGAGGCCTGTAGGTAGTTCTTTCTTTACATTTCCACTGTGAATATTGCTGTTCAAACTTCCGGTACTCTTCACAGATCCAGATGGAGGCACTGCTTTAGCAAGGTCAGCAGCCTTCTTCTTATAGTTTCTTCCTCTTGTCCACATGTTTTCAAGATTTTCAGGAGCAAGAACTTGTGTTCTTCTTTGAGTTGCAGCATCCAGTACCCTTGCCCAATCTGCTGGCCGTGGCTGTACTAAGTTTCCCTGGGAACCATCCACTGATGTCTCTCCAGTTTTGGCCAAAATCATATCCTTTGTTTCATGGGGAGTCTCATTCCTTTTCAAAATAGATTCATCATTATGGGGAGGTCCATGCACAGAGCTATACGCACTGGTTGGCTTGTCATTATGCATCTCCCTGTTCTTATCATCTTTAGCGGTGAGGAAAAGGTACTCAATCAATTCATTTATATACCTGAAAAATGGAGAAATACTTTGTCATAATATTAGATTTTCACTGACAAGTGAACAAATGTAGAAGAAGCTACAAATTATAACAACTAAAATCTAACCACGTCGATGCCAGAAAACAAAGAAAGAAGAAAATTGAGAAAAAGGAAATGAAATATTCAAGTTGGCAGACAATTGTAGGATCATAATTCAACAAAACTTAGCATTTTGGATTCTTTAACTTGTGGACTGCACTACAGAATGTAGTGTTTTTCCACATCTTTGGCACAGTTTGTTAGTAATTTGTCTGCATCTCTTTCTAACATGTTACTTTTCATTCTTGCAATTGGACCCCTTCATTTTTGCATATGACAAAAAAAGTCATACTTGCCATGGCAGTCGCTTAGGTGCCGCTTAGGTGAAAGGCGCTCTGGCAATAGCCAGGCACCAGTCTGCCTTACTAAGGGGTCTAAAAAGGCGCCATCTAGGTGGCCTAGGCGATCACCTTGGTCGTCTGGGCACCTTGGGGCTGCCTAGACCCACTCAAATGACAAAAGGATCCAACTTAAAGCCCATCCTATTTGCCTCTCATCCTCAATCCCTTCCCCCCACCCCCAACCCCCGTGGCAACCCATCTAAGGTTTCTCATTTCCCCGACCAGTTCTGTTGGTGCCACCACCAAGATCCACTGCCGCTGCTGCCTCCAGCCACCGTCACCAGCACCTCCGACTGACGCTGACTGACTCCAGTTCTGTGTTTACTCCGGAAGCCCACCTCCAGACTACACTCTTCCGCCTCCGCCATCAGCCTTCTGGGCCCTGACACAGCACCATTGCCTGCGGACCTCCACCACCACTGACAGCCACACAGGTATGCTCTCTCTCTCTCTCTCTCTCTCTCTCTATCTATCTCTTATCTCCCTCCCTCCCCCTCTGCCACACATCCTCCCTCCCTCCCCCCCCCCTCATCCATCCTCCTCCCCCCCCCCCCCCTCCCTGACTGGCACATGCCCCTCCCTCTCTAATTCTCTATCCTCACAGTGATTAGACTGTGGTCAGAACAGTCTAATGACTGTATTCACAGTCATCACTATGTCACTGTGACACAGTGATGACTGTGTTCAAAACTGTCTTAAGGACTGTCTAATGACTATGTTAGACTATGAACACAGTCAATGACATCCATTATGTTGTTTGTTGTTTTTTTTTTTTTTTTGTGTGGGGGGGGGGGGGGGGGGGGGGGGTTGATGAGGGATGTACAAGTTTAGAGGTATAACCACAAAAACGTCTATACAAGGTGCTCTTCCCCGCAAAAGACAAGTAATAAAGAGGAGAACACCAAGCTAGTGTGTCCCCTTAATTCCCCAATAAGAAAAGGAGAGAAGAGTTCTTCCCCCACATATTACAATAATGCACTGTTTCCTGGTAGTTCTTGATCTTGCGACGTATCGACATGTCGCGTTCTTAACGCAATAGGATGGGTGTCGCGTTCATTTTTTAAACGTGGCCCGTTGTCCGTTGACTGTCGCTATCTAGTTTTTTGACCGTTGCTCAATTTTTGTTGTTTGCAGTCGGAGTAGTTGTGTCACGTGTCGGGATGCATGTAGTGTGAAGGCAATGTACCAGTTGTCACGATCAGAGTAGCACTCATACAAGGGACACGTGTCGGGTTCGACTGTCAGCACTGACTAACTTTGTAGGGTCGTGATGAGGAGGACGTCGCATTTTGCTCTAGTCGCGACAGTCGAGTTGTCGCATTCTAAGATCCAAGACCTATATACAAAGCCAGTGGATCTATCCCTCCCTTCCCCTCTCTTCCTCTCTTCTTCTCTTCCCCTCCCCTCTCCATGGTGCACCCTCTTGGTCGTCTCTTTCGACTTGCGACATGGGAGCTTGAAGTCGGCTTCCCCCTACTTGTAAGCGACGTTAATGTGGAGCTTAGAGCAAAGAGGAGATGGCCACTTACATGAGAAAATCCCAATGGATTGGCTTTTCTATTGGAGGTAAGGACTTCGATCATTCCCCCTAGTTCTAGCATGTTTTAGGCCCTCCCCACCTTGTCCAAGCTTTGTAAACTTCGTTTCACGCTTCCTTACTTGTGCATGGGGTGGGGTATGTGTGACCTAATTCATGCATGTGAGCTTCTCATGAGAATAGATAGCTTCCCTTGTCATGCATGGGTGTGAATGAGGGTGGTTGAGCTTCTAGCACTTAGTTCATTCTCCATGCTCCCCACCCCCGGTTTGTGGCATGGTTGTGTTTCTGGGGAAGGTTTGAGGGCTCTGCCATGACAGCCAGTCCTCAAACTGGGTCGCGACATGTTGGTGGCTGCGACGTTTCCCCGTTGCCTTCTTCTTCTTCTAGTCGCACCGGCCACGCTGTCAACAGTGTGGGTGTTGCCTCTTGCTCCAGAACACGTCAGGCTTCTTGTCGCCTTCTAGTTGCGACAACTTGTCCATCGCTAGGAGTGTAAACGATTTGAGTCGAGCCGAGTAACACTCTGCTCGAACTCGGATTCGTTTATTTTTATCAAGCTCGACTCGGCTCGATACTCACCGAGTATCTATATTCCGTTCAAACTCGACTCGATTCATTTTTAAGTGTTCGAACTCGACTCGATAAACTACTCGTTTATAAAACGAGCCCAAACTCGAGCTCGAAATCGAGCTTGCTAGCATAAGTTAAAATTGCTCAACCTTACACAGCTTTAAAATTTTTAATTCAAATCCTATCTCAAATTCGAACACAAGCTCCAACAATTTAATTTTATTTGAACTCAACCGAGTTCAATGGCCTCCAGTTGGTGCCTAGAGGGAGGGCCAAAACATGAACATTGAACGCCTTAGAGAGCCTATGAGATATAATTTTATAGCCACTCTATCCAATATACAATTTTATACCCGATATGGGATACTAGACACAAAAACACACAGGGGAGTGGCCGGTGCAGGGGGTGAGGGGGGTGGTGGGTGGGTGCAAAGGGTGGGGAGGTAGGAGAGAGTCCCTGCAGGCACAACGAACGGCGTTCGGCGTCGCCAGAACTGCCGCGCCGGCATCCGCAATGTTGGGGCGGCACTGCAACCTCATCCGGCATTGCTGCAACTCCACAGTGCAGCGTGGGAAACCACACGTCTGCACCTCCGGCGATGGCGCTGCGACAACCAAAAACACCGTCCGATATTGGCAGGGGTCCATAGGGGTCACTGGAGACTCCGGTGACCGACCGCGGCTCCCCTTGGCCGCACCGGTGAGCGCACCTGCTGCACAGTAGAGGCTGGGGAGGAAGAAGATGATAGCGGTGCTGAGGGAACTTGAAACACTATATTTTGTGTTTATACCCCTCCTTTCATGATTTGCTTTAAACCAAATTTATGTATATACCTCCATTTGTATAATTTGTATATATATACTATGGCATTTAGTCTATTATATTAAAGCCCTCACTTATGTAATTTGTAATATATTTAGTCCTTACTTACAAGATTTATTTAAAACTAAATTTTATGCATATACTCTCACTACATAATTGTAATATACACCCTAGTTTAACATCTTTACCATGACCATTGGATGGGATAATAGATGGCTGAGATCAATCAAGTAAAAAAATTTTAAAATTACACTCTTTATATCTAAAATTTACATATCAACCCTAACTTTTATTTTTATTTATTACATTTCATTATGTCAAGTAACCAAAGAATTTATATTCTCTATGAATATTTAATAATTTAATTATTTAATAACAAATATTTAGACAGCCCTTAACGAGAATTTAGACGAGGTCTAACGAGTATTTAATCGAGCCATTAACGAGTACTTAAATGAGTGTTCGCAAGTATAATCAAGTCGAACTCACATGTGTTCAGACTCAGCTCGTTTGTGAACCGAGTTTTTTTTTTTCTGTTCAACTCGACTCATTTGTCTAATAAACAAGTTGAGTCAAGCTTTTATCGAGCCGAGTGTCGAGCTACTCGTCAAAGTATCAGCTCGTTTACACCCCTAGTGTCGCCTTCTATGTCGTTAGCTAGTCGTTCCGTTCAAAGCAGTGCTTCTACCAAGTTTCGAGTTTCTTTGTTCCTGTGACACCTGTGTTGTCCTAGCATAGTTACCACTAGTTGGTTTGCCCAGTGCTCGGCACTTGTGGGCTTGTCCCGGTGCGTGGGTTGTTAACGTTTCTCGAGCCCCCGTCCTCATGAGCCTGTGGAGGGAGTACTCTAGGCTACGAGCATGCTTGAGTTCGAGATCTGAGCTGAGGGGAAAACGGTGTGGACAACGATGTTGAGTCATTTGTAGAGCTTTCGTGGTTGGTCTGAGATGCCGAGGTGGTCTGAGGTTGTTCTTCCGACACAGATCGATCAGTCTTTTATCACTACCTCACTCTCTACGTGGTACCGGAACCATCTAGAGGGGCCAGGTGTGAGACTGTAGTCTAACTAGACTACAGGGGTTGTTGTCGTTCTTTGAGTATGCGGCGTCACTCCCGGGAGGACGGTAGGGCCTAGATGTGTGGTCGAGGATAGACACTGGTGGCACTCCTAACCAGTGACTAAGTGGTAGTTAGTTTCTGTGGTTAGTGTTGTTGTCCAGATGGACTTACCTCCGTCTATGTTTACAGTCATGGTGTAGTCGCAGTGAGTTGTTACACAAGGTTCACGGCCGTGTGGCGTTCCCCGTACGGTAGTCGTGTAGTTAACCCTTACCTTCCGCATTTTCCCTTACTAGAAAAGTGTTGCTTTATTTATTATGTTAATTGTACATGTTTTTGATAAACCAGAGTTTTGCAAGGCAGATCGAATCGGCCCGATTCGAGTGAATCGGATCAAATCAAGGCGAGTCTGCTCTATGATTTGCGTGATTCTCCTAAGCCGATGGCGAACAGGCCGAATCAAGCGCATCGGTGTCGATTCGATCCCCTACGGATCGGACCCGATTCGCTTCGCGGATCCGACTCGATCTGCCTCGGTCGACACCCTTAGGAGTCGACCGACACCCTGCAAAATGGAACTATGCAGTCCCAATTCACATAGTTTCACGCCAAAACCCTTCTTCTCCCTTCTTTCCCCCATTCCCCTCAAGGAAACCCTAGATCTACACTCCAAGAGTCTAAGGAGACATCCTACGTGGATTTGAAGGTGCTTGGAGGCTTTCTTGGGTTGTTTTCATCCCTCTCTTCACCCATTTCACTATGTTGAAGATAACCCACCCACCATGTATGTTTCTGTTTTGATTTTTTTTGTTGATGTATAGGAAATATATTCATGGGAAAATGATGTTGCAAGTGATTAGTATTCACTTGCCTTAAACTACATTTCTTCACATAGATTTGGTCATTTCTTAAATTTTTTAAAATTATTTTTTAAAAAAAAAAATTGCAACCTATGTGCATTTTATAGCATTGCAACTTACAACGTCTAACGTGTTGTTAGAAATTGTTTGTATGTGAAACCAACGTTAAAAAAAAAATTTGTCCAAATGTAACGATTATTTGTTTTACGTAGATGGCAACGAAGAAGGGCAATAGTGAGACATTGGGTGACAGCATGGGACCGCATTGGGCAGTAGGCACAATTACAAGTGCAACTATTGCGGCCATATGGAACAAGTCCAAGGAGGTGGCGTCTCTCGCCTAAAGAAGACCTTGTAGGTGGGTGGCTAGCAGGGTACCATGATGTGCAGGGTTGCAGTCGATGCCTGCTGAAGTAAAGCGACTCATGGTTGAACACTTGAAGGGTGTTCGGGCCAAGACTGTAAGAAAGAGGCGGACAAGGAGATGTAGGAGAGGATCATCTCAGAAGACAGCAATGATGAAGACGACAATGATGAGCCAAAAATTTATGCAGAGCATGTGCCTCATGAACTCTCAGACGAGCCAAAGAACAAACCAGGTTGAGTCATGGGAAGCTGAGAGAGGGAGTTTTGAGGTTGGCAGTGGTAGTGGTGGCAGTGGGTCCAGTGTAGGGCGAGGCCAGTCCCATCGATTTTCCAATGTGGGGGATTACTTCACTCAAATTCTAGCCGAAGTCCCAGTCCCAGACCTACAAGAAAGGCAGAGGAAGAGATCCACAGGTGCAACCTTAGAAGAGATGGATCCTAATATATATTCTCGGGAGCATGGCAAGCAAAGCAGATTGAGGATCCATACAACCAGTAAGGGCCTAGATATAAAGTGGGTCGTGCAGTGGCAAAATGGTGGCATCATTCAGGCATTTCATTCAATGTAGCTAATAGCCATATTACAGAACCATGATCTAGGAGGTACAAGCCATGGGCTCATGTGCAACCTCCCTCATCAAGAGACTTGGCAGGGAGATAGCAAGTGCAACCCATATTGATGTGTGATGGTTGGTCAGGTACCACCAAGAGCAACCTCATCAACTTCCTTGTGTATTGTGATAAATAAGTGTTCTACCACAAATCTATGATGCATCAAATAGAGTGCACAATGCTGAATACATTTTGAGTTTGATGCAAGAGGTTGTTGTAATAAGACAGGAGAGCATACATTGTTCAGGTGGTGACTGATAAGGCTCTGCTTACAAGAAGGCAGGGAGGAGTTGATGGACATTTATCCCCATCTTTATTGAACCCCCTGTGCAGCACCATGTGTAGATTTAATGTTGAAAGAGATTGGCACACTACAACCCGTAAGGATGGTAGTCGAGGCTGGACAGAAGATCACAAGGTACATCTATAATCATCATGTTATTCTGGCATGGATGAGGGAGTCCACTGTGGAGAGTTGTTGAGACCGGCCATCACATGCTTTGCAACTAATTCATGTCTTACAAAGCCTCCTGAAGCACAAAGACGGTCTAAAACGCATGTTTAGGATAGACAGATAGGCGCAGAGCACTTTTGCAAGGACATTGGATGGTAATGAGGTTGAGGGATCATCTGCAGCGCTAATTTCTGGGACCAAATCTTCAAGCCGGTGCGATCATTGAACCCTTTATGAGGTTTTAAGGGTGGGTGATGGGGATAGAAGACCAACCATAGGGTTGGCTTATGCAAAAATTGAAGCTGCGAAGAAGATCCGTGAGGTGTCCCCTCACTATGCACATTTGGCCTTGGACGTTGTTGGGATCGGTGGGATCGACAGATGAGTAAAAATCTACACATGGCGGGTGAAAAAATTTTACTTCCATTGGTTTTGAATTTAGTACATGAATTTATTTTCTTTCTACCCCCATTGTAGCTTACTATCTCCATCCTACTTACAGTTATGCGATGAGCTTTCGTACGATGATGGACTTGACGGCCACCTTTACGCGAGTTGTTGAAAGGTTGTCAAGGAGTGCAATGGATTGCAGCAGATGCTATTGATCAGGCGGCAGTAATCTCCTACAGATGTCAATTACAAGTTTGATATTTTGCTAATAGACTTCATTGCGGCAGATGAAGAGCTTTTGAGAAGGGGTTGGGAGTTTTGCGGAGCCATCGTCATTGCTAGTCGAGACCGTATTGACGGCGATAATGTGTTTTCCCTTTCATCTTAGATATTAGTTAACCCAACGATTGCGACTAATTGAGTATGACTAACTTTTTTGCAACTAATTGGTGTTCAACTTTGGGCATTTGACACCCATATTGAGGAAATTGCAGTGAAGATCCTGTCACAGACCTCCTCCAGCGGGTGTGAGAGAAACTGGAGCACCTTTGTATTGATACACACCAAAGTTCGGAACAGGTTGTCACATAGACGCTTGGACAATTTGGTATATGTGCACTACAATATGAGGTTGAGGGTGAAGCATCTCCAGATGATCCAAAGCGGGGGGAGGTAGAGTATGATCGGTTGACATTGGGTTCCTACGAGATAATGAAGACCCAATGGTTGCATGGGTTGCACGAGCGACCACAGAGCGGAGAGAGAGAGGAGTATGAGTTAGTGAGAAGGCAGATGATCCTGAAGATCCACCTCGTCAACACATCTAACTAGGGTTGTAGAAGTTGCAGAAAAGGAGGGAGAACATGGAGATGTGGGACAGGCACATTCTTCTCATTCTGGGCCGAAGCAGAGGATGAAGTGGATCTTCTTGGCGACTTACGAATGGGAGCGTGCCATGCCTTCTAGAGGTGAGACAGTAGTTATCATTTGTTAAATGTATTCATTCAATATTTTGTGTTTGTCCTTACTTAATTTGTGATGTTAGGGACAATTACAGATGGTGCAAACCTTGATGATAAAGTGGACTTTCAAAATTGATGCTAGGCCCCGCAGCCACTACAATCTATGAGAGAAGCACATGCAATTGCTACCTCACAACCAGAAGGAAGGGGTCACATATGCAATCTGCTGCTCCATCCCAAGCTACAAAAGGAAAGGCGGTGGCGACATCCCAACTTGCAAAGGGGAAGGACAAAGATCAAGCATGTGGCCCAGCCAAAGGCATGTCATACGAGAGCCATCTGCCCTAGCACAAAAGAAGAAGAGTGGGTTCTCCTTGGGATCCAAGAAAGGAAAAAAAAAAATGGTTGCCCCTGTTAAAAATCCACTTGATTTTGCAGATTTAGAAACCTTGGATCCAAATGCAGAAGAAAACACCTCCCGAGGTTTCTCCCCGATTACCTAACAGCCGCTCCCATGACTCCATGGGATACTAGTTCACCGAGTGGGTCGTAGGAGGAGGTAATGGAGATGGGGGAGGGGACAACGGTAATAATGGAGATGGGGGGGGGGGGGAAGGTGAGAGTGGACAGGGAGGGGAAGCGATGGTGGGATGATATTCACAGAGGAGCAGCACTATGACCATTGCACTCAAGATGGTGATCGTGGCGCCCCAATGCAGTACAATAGAAGGCAGGAAGTTTCGCCATGGGGGTGGTGCGAGGGTTCAGCAGTGGACAGTGACAGTTATAACACTATAGTATATGACTTCGAGAGAATGAGCATATATGAGTCTATGAGATTGTATGGGGGCCAATACTTATCAGGCAGAGTCATCAGACACAGGCTACTCCAGTGGCTATGCACCACAGGCTACCCTGCACCATATTTTATCCACCTCCACCTGTTCATGTTCATGTTCCTGTTCAAATTTATGCTCCTTTAGAGGATGTACAAATGGCGAGTCTGAGGGTAGTCCGTCCTAACTGCAAAATGTGGGACTACTATGTGAGAAAGTTTCGGACCAGATACAACACCATGAGTCTTGGGATGAGTTTCGTACCTTTATGTTTCAAACCAAAAGTTATCATCTTATTGGGGAGCTACCCTCAGAGTCAGATGAGTCTGTCCAGCCCCAGTGGGGTACATATGATCCATATCAGCAGGGATATTAGGGGTATTAGGCTCATTGTATTTTGTATTTGGATTGGAGTTTGATGTTTGTACGAGTCTCATTGTATTTTGTATTTAAGATTGAATTTCATGTTTGTACTCAATTTCTAATAAAATTGATTGAAAATAGATGTTTGTGTAGCATTACATGACATAAATATCATCGATTATACATGAAATTCTCCATAGGAGGCTTTAAACAAAGAATCAGCCAAAAAACATCAAATCCATGCCAATCTGGCTAGACCTGGGGCAGATCCATAGGTTTTTGGTCGGATCTACCCAAATCAATCCGAATCAGATCGAATTAGAGCCAATCTGATTCGGCCGAATCGGCGCTCCAGCAAACCATGATCTATTATGCTTGTTAGAACCAGTAGGGATTACTAGTCCCTACTGGGCTTCTTCGTGAGGCTCACTCCCTTCCTTTCCCAGGTGAGACTTCACAGCAGTAGTAGGTTGCGCGGCAGGCAGAGGAGATGGATTCGTAGTAGCCGATTTTGTCCTTAGCAGTGTCCCTTTAGTTCGTCAATATTTCACCCTCAAGGTATGCCCCTTAAGGGTTATGTCTTTCCCTTTTTACTTGTGCTATTGTGTTTGGGACTTGTACCATACTTGTACTACGTACCTTGTGTTTACTTTCACTTGCACGTACATTTCTAGTCATGTAGTTGTTATTTATTTCCTTTACATATTTTGTTAGACTGATCTTTCAACCCTTTCGAATCTTTGGATCCATGGGTGGCGGCGTCAGAAATCGAGTCCTTGGTGGGAGCCGAGGGTCGAGTTTCCGGGGTCATTACAGTATCAAAGGTATTCGAGTTTATCTCGATGTAAATAAACACCAATCTTGGTCGATGGGGAAGGGTCCAGTACTGAAAACCTAAATCGTTTGATAAAATAATGCGTTGAATATAGTAATATGCCAAACCAATGCATATTTATTTCATAAGAATTTTCCACGTGTTAATAGCGCCTTGACAACTATAAAAATGGTGAAGGACCTTTTTCTTGTACTCCATGGTATATTACAGCCATAATTAACACTCAGATCCCTATCTCTACAATTAACTAAGGTTCTCAAGATCTGATCATGCACTAGCAGTGGCATAGGAGTTAAACTCAACAGCAGGTCACTAGCCACAGATCATAGTCTGATTGATGCTTGCAGGCCAATAGGTTGTTTGTCTCACACTTATGAGCTCCATCATATGATAAAAGAAGAATTTGATTGTTTGGAGAAACAGAGTTGAGTTCAATGGCACAGCATTCTACTAGATATGAGTAGAAGGGCACAACAATTCAACAAAGAATGAGACATTTGCAATAACAAAATACAAAGAAAGATATGAAGCTTCATGAGCAAAAATGAGATAGTTAAAGCTTTGATGGCTCAAATTATGGAATGGTGTGACAGGAAAATAAAATAAAGTTCAACCATCGACATTCTAAAGTAGCATATGCTTGCACCTTTAAGAGATTTAGCATTATCTTTCTTGAAAGCAAGGGAAAACTTTTGTTGCTATGCCATCAAAGAAAGAGTAGAAAACAAGCTGTAGAAGACTATACAGATCACAAAGTTCAAATAGAATCATGCATAGGAATAATAAGGGATGATCTAAGATGACACTCAATATCAAGGAGCAGCTCACCCAGGGCTAGCAAAGTTCATAACAGGTTGCATCACCAAGCATGTCAGAAGCTCTCTGCTAAAGCACATAACAAGTGGACACTGAGCTTCTCGTGGCCTTAAGACTACAGCTAAAACTCCTCCCATAAGTCGTCGTAGAACCTGTAATCACCACACGATGCAATTGAAATGTCGTTGACAAGCAAGGATATTTAAGCAAATAGGATATATTATATCATGACAAAGTAATACAAGAAACGCTGAATGATAATCTCAATAGTCCATGCATACCTTATACTCACACTCTGGAGACATCAAAGCAGGGTGAAGCTCCTTTGACATGATGAGATGGTGTTTCAACCTTTCATCTCTCTCCTCAAATGACAGAGTTCCCATAACATCTGCTCCTATCTGAGATTGATTTCTTCTGTAAAGTTCAAGGTGATTGCCTATCAAGTCCACCATATCCCTGACAAAGAAAAGGAATTTAATTTTGTCAACTATGCACACGTTTATTCTGGAATTCCCTTGTTGGTGATTTACAAAAGCAACATAAAAGCACCTTGTTAGTAAATCGAGAAGATTGATCTCCTTGACCCTTGCAGATATTTCTCCAAGTACATCAAGTAAGAGAACACGTATCAGTTCTGGGGCCTCCTTGTCAGGCGTTATAGAAGAATACCACAAGTCTATTACAAAATCCTGCAAAATCTTATTTATAAAATCATTGATGGCAGCCTCTATAGGTGGAGAATCTATTTTCCTCTTCCATCTAGGTAGAGAAGGTGCCGTTGAAAGGCAAGGATCATGAACAGGCAATTGCTTCTTTCGCAGATGAGAAAGGTATGTTGCCCTAAGACCTCGTCGGACTTTCCACCGAAGTTCCACTTCGAGAGATAGATACCGTAATGCAGAAAATATAAGAACAGCAATGGGAATATTCATCCACATTGATTTACTAGTATCTGCAACATCAAGATCGCAACAAAAGAAGGTGATATTCATATTCCAATGACAACATATCAACTAATAATAAAATGCAACATTTGGCAGAATAGAAGAAAGTAAAATCTTCGAGAATAATAGATGGAGGAATTTTATCCTAGTCACATTAGAAAAGAGAGAAATTTTATCATGTTGCAATGCACACATGCCAAATGGTACCTGTTGGCACAAAGGCATTTTTCTAAATCCTAAACAAGAAACTTAGATGGGCCTGTATATCGATGAAGTGAATGATTATTTGATCAGAATATCCAACGAAGCTAAAGGTGAGAGTCTAGGCATGTTAGGCAACATGTTTTCTACCATAAAATACCATGAAGGAAGAAAATGGCTGGAGTTATAAAAAAAAAAAAAAGGCCTTCAAGGTTATGTTATCTAAAGTCTTGGAAACACTGATTATGTCTGGGTGCAGAAAGACAAATTTGGATGAAGCACTTACATAAGTAGTGAATGGTCTCAGGAAACATCAATAATAAGAAAGATGTGATAGTATGTAAGAGGACAAATAGCAATATACAATGTTAAAAAGAGGCTAAGCCATTTCAGACAAATTAAGCATAAGAAAGAAACAATATTTCAGAATTATATTACTCCTAAACAGCTACAAATTTTTAACAGCTTTGACCATTATCCTACATGCAAGATTAGAAGGCCTATTCTATCATGGTGGCAGCGAGGACAGGATCATTTCTGTGATGTCTCGGGTTTCCCAGATCCTGATTATCAGGTAGTGTGTTGGTTCGTGTTCTGTCAACCCTTGGGTAGAGTTGAGACCCATTTTTGAACCCGAAAATAGCAGTCAATTGGGTGTTTGCAACTAACACCTGCAAACGTCAGCCTAGGACAACACGTTTAGGTGGTTTGTCCAATGGTGGAACCAGGGTGTCAAGGTGTTCTAGCAGTGGTGTCAGACCCCTGTCGAGTAGTAGTGTCTGACTGTCTGGTCAGCATGATGCATTTCCGTAGTGTGCTGGCCAGCTGTCAGACATTTGACTCCGAATGCCATGTCGCAGCTCACATGGCCAAGAACACATTTCCCTGGTGCTTGGCCTCGAGTGGTGGACAAGGTTGTGACAGCGAGGAGGAGGTGGCCAACCTGCAAGAAGGCCCAATAGGTTCAGCTCTTCGTTTTAAGGTAGGGTGATTCCCCCTCCCCCCCTTCCCCCCACCAACACACATACACACTTCCAAAGCTCGGATGCTCAAGCTTTCCAAGCAAAAGCACGATTATTTGCATTTGAGGGTTCTCCATGATAAGGGTGTAAAGCGAGCTTCGCTTCTCTTGATTTCCCGTGATTTTTGGCAAATGCATGTGTGAATGCGTGTGGGATGCTTCCCCCTTCCTCTACCCCTCTCCTCTTTCATTTTCATTTTTTGTGCTGGATTTGGGGTTGCCGTAAGAGGGAAGGCTTTGTCCACACCCTGTATAGACACATCAGCCATAGATGACACGTTCTGAGCAAGTCATCCCGACCTACCATGCCTATGCCCTGTTTTCCGGAACACATGTTTGAGCCAATTCTGGTCGTGTCACAAGTAGGTGACATTCTAAACGTGCCACCCAGAATGACATGTTTCGGGTTGTTTTTCCAAGTGTTTCTGTCACGCACTTCTATAAGGATGTCAGTGACTCCTGCCGCATTCTGAGTTAGAAACCCCGTAGGCTTGGCCTTTTGTTCCCTGAGGTTCTCAGAAGATTCACTGTGAGAAGTTTTTCCGAAGTTTTTGTAGGCACGCCACAGGTGGCTGACGTGTTTTGAAGGCATCAGTCAGGCTTGATGCCTTAAGGTTTCAGTTGTTCTTCACGTGTTCTCAGTATGTTCCATGTTGCCTTTCAAGATCACCTTCCATGCACTCAGAGTCCCGCAGATGTCAGTGCTACGTTCCTAGTGCAACACCCTACTAGTCAGACCTAGTGCTTCGAGCACGTCATGACCAAGGAAGATGTCGGAGTTTTGGTCCTTGTGCTTGGGGCACAACTGGTTTGGAGCCGTTTTTCAGGACCCTCTGTTGTTTGAACCTACATCCAGGTTGGGGGAAAACAGCCGGAGGCAGTGTCTTTTGTAGATCACTTATGTGCACACTTGGTTGGGGGAGAGGACATCGTAGGGGAGTTGTGGAGCCATGGTTCCCAAGTCCCAACTGGTCTCATCTTTCTCACTTACCTCACTTTACAAGGTTTCGGAGCTTGGTAGGTATGGTTAGACATGGGAGCATGGCTTGACCAGGCTGCAGTAGTGTTGTTAATGTTGTGTCCCCACATGTCTCACTCCATGCATATGGAGGTAGTTAAGAGTGAAGCAGTAGTTGGGAGGTAAGATGCAGGTGGGCGTGCTTGACTATGAGACTAGTGGTAGTGTTTCCCCTATCGCTAAGGCCAGTGAGTGTTGGCTGTTGAACCCGAAAAATATCGGGGCTTAAACAAACCCCGGGCGACGGATACGCCCTAAGAGAACCGGGAACGAACTCCCGATACCCCCCCGCTCGGACAACGGAAACCAACGAGCCCGAGTGCTCGCGTCAATCCGGAGCGGCCCGGAAGCGAGGTGCCCGAAAAGCTCATCGACGGCGAAGAGCACGTACCCCGGATGTCAGGAAATCCACGTCCGGGACGGAGTGCGGAGTCGCGCCCGAAGCCGATGGGTTCCGAGCGATCAAATGCACGTGTCCCTCGAAAACGAGGACAAACGCACGTAGGACGGCCGGAGAAGCACAAGCGGCGCACGTGTGCACGTGCACGGCACGGCCGTCAACAAACAAACCGGATGCGGGAGGCCCACAGAGCTCTCTCCCGAGTTTTCTCCCGGAAAGCGCGGAGAAAGTGAAAGAGGAAGGAGGGAGGCCCCACCTTAAATAGGTGGTGGGCCAATGAGCCCCCATAGGGGCCGCCGGTCGGCCCCCCCCCGCCAGTGAGGGGGGCCGCCGGTTCGCGCCCCCCGCAGGGGCGCCGGTTCGGCCCCCTACCAGGGGGGCGCCAGTCAGCCCCCCCCCGCCAGTGAGGGGGGGGCCGCCGGTTCGCGCCCCTGCAGGGCGCCGGTTCGGCCCCCTGCCAGGGGGGGCGCCGGTCAGCCCCGCCAGCAGGGGGGCGCCGGTTCGGCCCCCAGCAGGGGGGGGCCGCCGGTTCGGCCCCCGCCAGCAGGGGGGCCGCCGGTTCGGCCCCCTACCTGCAAGGGGGGGGGGCGCGGTTAGCCCCCGCGCCTACCTGGGGGGCGCCGGTTAGCCCCTGCGCAGCAGGGAGGGCCGCCGGTCAGGCCCCTGACTGGCGGCCCCCTCCGCCAGTCCGCTCTCTCTCTCGGACACCACCGCCGGTTCGCGCCCCTGCCTCGACGCTTGCGCCCGGAGGCCTCCGCCGGGGAGGGTACCCCCGCCAGTAGCCCCCTCAAGATCTATAAATAGGGGGGGCACTCCCCCATTTGTTACACACAGACAGACACCATTCGGCCCCACATGCCATTTTCGGCCTAAAGTACGCCCAAGCTCCCGAGTCTGCCCGTGATCCGTGCGTGAGCTTAAATAGGCCGCACGTGCTGACGCCCGTGGGTGTTTCGTCCTCAGCGTTCGGGCTGCATTGCGCCACGTCCGCAGGAACACGCCACAGGTTGTCACACGACTCTCAGTGTTTGCACTTAAGTCCTCCGGCGTCATAAAACGACGCACGTCGAGGCATGTACTTAAGTCCTCCGGCGTCATAAAACGACGCACGTCGAGGCATATATTTAAGTCCTCCGGTGTCATAAAACGACACACGTCGAGGCATGTACTTAAGTCCTCCGGTGTCATAGAACGACACACGTCGAGGCACATATGTTTAAGTCCTCCGGTGTCGTAAAAGGGCATACGTCGAGGCATGTTGACCTATGGAGGCACAAACACCCCACTGGTAACATATATGTACCCACTACCATGTAAGCGTCCGACGGAGGCACATACACCCTGTCGTCGACGTCCATGTACTTGGCTTGTTGTATACACGTCCAGTGGAGGTACAAAACCCCACTAAAGACGTACATGTAAATGTAAACGTCATGTCATAAATATAAATGACATGAGCATGCTTGAATAAAATTGTGGAAATTCATTCGTCATCTGCCTTTTCTTTTTAAATTTCAGCATACGGTCTTTTAACAAACATTACGCATTCGAAGGTATTCGAGTGTTATACTCGATGTAAATGAAACATCGACTTCGGTCGGTGGGGAACGGTCCAGTACACGACCACTCCAATCGCCCTGAACGCGAGCGCACGCGGAAAATAAATCCGAGGGTATCAGGGTTCGCACCCAATATTCCTCATAAAAATAATCTTTGTCTGTTTCTCGCAAACAGTCTGGCACGCCCACGCAAGACTCATTTCGGAGATAAAAAAAAATGAGTCGAAGGAAAAAGTAAAAAAGAAGAAAAATTCCGCGTTCCAACAATCTGGCACTCCCGGTGGGACTGTTCCTGCCTTCCATGCATATGTAAAAAGACCGTATGCCGATATAGAAATAAAAGATGACTAATTTCCACATCACAGGTACAAGGAGCGAAAGCCGGCGTCTAAAGCCCGTCTCCACCTGCAATTCAAGCTTGCTCGATGGCCGCCGTCACCTACGGCCCTCAAGTCATCGCGTGCCACGCCAAATGTGGCTACCTCGCCGTCCCGCTCGTGTTCGGCGACTTCCCTGCAGTGGTGGGATCCCCCTACTTCCTAGGGGTGGTCCCCGCCGTCCAAGCTACTCCAAAGGCGGCGTCCAAAGCTACTGCGGCCAGGGGCACCAAACCCCGTCCAAGTCAAGGCCGAGTCTTCTCGGTGAACACCATTTCCTGTGTGGCCATCCCTAGAAAACGGGGACAGCGCCAGGGACGCAGGGGCAGCAAGCCCCACGCAGTCGTCTCCAACTCCGGCAAAACCGTGCTAGTTGGTGACATTCGCGTCAGGCTCGATGGAGGCGAGCCGATACTGCCCCGGGACAGAAGCGTCCCTACGGTGGCAACCTCCAACAAATACGCTCCCCTCCAGGGGATGCGTCAAGAAGATCGGGACTCCCAAAAGGAGCCCGACAGGGGCAGGCATCAAGCTCGGCGCCCCAACCGCCTCGCAAAATGAGGCAAATGTGGGTGACCAAACAGGAAGCCCGCCACATCAAGCAAGTCAGAGCGGGCCAACCCGCCGATGGCTCCACGAAGGCGACGGTACTTGGGCGAGAAAAAGCCCAAGAAGCCGAACCTCCTCGTCCCGCGGGCACAAACGCAGGGGCATTTATAGGAAGCCAACTTCGTCCCGCCCAAGCGGAAACTGCTGAAGGGGGAGACGCGAGTCAGGCCGGAGCTTCCACATCTCGAGTCTCGGTCTTTGAAAGACTGAGCGCCTCAGTCTTCACCAGGCTGGGAGCAGTAATCCGTCCAAGCACTCAGAAGCCCAAGAAGCGGAGGGTGCAGCGGACGTCTGAAGAAGGTGGAGGCATGAAGATCTTCACCTGCTACGCTTCTGGAAGGGAAGCACCTGGGCCATCCGGCATCCCTGCGGGAGCGCTCAGGATAAACGAGCCCGGGCAGGACGACGAAGCTGTCCTCCGGTACACCCGGAACGTGGCCAGGAGACCCCTACAAGGTCAGCAAGGCACTCAGGCTGAGCCCTCGAACCTGGGACAACTTCTCGAGCCTCCACTCGATCGCGATCAAAGGCCCCTTCCGGGTCAAGTCCAATTGGACCCCGAAGGAGGGGAAGAAGACGAAGTCGCCAGCCTCCGCCTCGGAGATCACACAACTGCCGCCCGAGGTAGTCGAGCAGACAATTGACTACACTTTCCAGCATCAACAAGACGAAGCTGGTTGGACGACGGTGGCGTCCAGAATGCGCACTCTGTCAATGTTCCCTAAGAGGGGAAGGTCGCATGGTCGCCTCGCCGGGAGACTACCCCTCAAGCGACAGAACAAGCCAAGCCGCTGACGCCGCTCGAAATGGCGCGTGCGGTGCAGCAAGAAAAGAACCGGCGCAAGAACATGAAAGGCGTCTAAAGAAGCAAGCTGAGCGAGGAGGGGCCGCGGCAGCCCCAGCAAAGCTCACTCCACTCCAGAAGCTGCAAAAGCTCATTGATGATCTGGAGGAGTATATCCCCTCTAAACCTACTTGGGGAGTCCTCTGGACATATACATCCCGTGGGAGAAATGGAGCGCAAAACAAGGCTTAAAAGCTGGCTCCATCAAATGCTGCAAAGGGCTCAAGAAGGCGAGAAGCTGCCTCTGCCCGAAGAACTGGCCATCTTCTATAAGGAAGATGAAATCACTATCGAGAAGCTGGAAGAAATGTTGAAAGACTTCTCGTGCAACATGGTGTCGATACCGCCGCCAGCAAGCTTGCAATCACCGGCCGTTACGCCCCTTGTGGCAACATATCGGCGCCGCAACCGAGGCAAAGGAAAGGGCCGTGGACGAGGAAAGAAATCCTCTCCGTCCCCCAGCGAGAAAACCAGCTCGCCCGACCTGGGCAAGACTATGTCTTCCGAGAGAGAAGAGCCTCAGCCCGCCCCGGAAATAGAGGTGCGGGCGAACTACTTCATCTTCGACCATCTGACGAGGAAGAAGAAGAGCAGCGGGATATCGCTAGTAGGTTCTCCGATCGGAGGGCCGCCCAGCCAGTCCCCTTCGTCCTGTCCGACGACGAAGAGTATGGGGATGGCGATCCCCAACAAGCCTTTCAACCGGAAAACTCCGGTATCGGCCGTCCGGGCCCACTCCGTCGAAAAGCGGCAAAGAAGAAACCGCCGCCCCGGAGGAGGATGGCCTAGGCTCGTTGTTCGAAGAAAAGCCGGACGAACAGCCAGTGGCAAGACGGGTCAACCAGTTCGGGCAACCGATAAAGGCCCTGGAGGATAATGTCCCACATTGGATCAAACCCGTGCCCGAGCTGACCGCAAAATCATACAGCATATGAAGCGGTTCCCGACCAACATCACCATATGGGACGCCATGCCTGGAGCAAAGAGCTGAGAACGGCGCTCGTCAAAATCTTGCAAGAGCCCGAGGTCTACGAAGCTGACGTGACCGAACTCCAAGGTAAGCCCTAGAAGCACTGGTGGCGGAGGTGACCTTCTCCGACAAGGACATGCTGTTGCCGACGCTATACCACAACCGCCCGTTGTATATGCAAGGAAAAGTCAACGGGCATGAGCTCAACCGGATCCTGGTTGACCCCGGGGCGTCGATCAACATCATGCCCCTGAAGACTTTCAAGTCTTTATATCTCACGCCCTACTTGCAGAGGGTAAATGACATCAGAATTGCTGGTTTCAACCAGAATTCTGAAAACGCCTTGGGAAAGGTGGAAGTACAGCTGGCCATGGACGGCCTCACTACTAAGGTCGTGTTTTACATCATCAATGCAAACACGTCCTACAAAGCCCTCCTGGGAAGACCCTGGCTCCATGAAAATCGGGTCGTCCCCTCGACTCTCCACCAATGTATAAAATACATCAAAGAAGGAGAGCAACATACGGTCTTTGCCGACCGAGCCCCGTTCCGCCCAAATGAATGCAATCTGGCGGACGCTCAGTTGTACTTCGGTGAGCCTCTCGGCAAGCCAACAACCGCGTCAAAAGGCAAGGAAAACAAAATGCCGACGCAAATCAAGCAAGCCAAGATCGGGACGAGGAAGAGCTCTTCACGGTCAACAAAGACCTCCTTGAAGCTCACCGCTCAGTCGCCTCGCCGAACACCACGCCCGGCCAAGTTGCCCAGAAAGGCGTGAAATCAACTATGAAGCAAACGCCATCGGCGAGATCATCAACCGAAGCATCTCCTTGCCGCCGGCGTACATGCAGCTGCCCTTCCATAGGGAGGAGCAATGGGTGGAACGACTAAAGACATTCGTTGTCACCCATTACAGAACGACAGTCTCGAAGAAGGCGAGACGCCGAAGCCGATCCTCTTCTACAAGGAGACCCGCTTCCTTATGGCCCCTCGAAGACGACTTCGGCTGGAGCCAAGTGACTCAAGTCGCCCCAGAGCCCGTCCAAGAAATGGACGACATGCCCGAGCACATCAAGAAATTGTGCCAAAGGCAAAAGATTGCACAAATGCAAGGTCCCTCGCGACGGGAGTACTTCCATCAGCTGTGGTACCCGAAGCAACTCCGAGGGCAACCCCCTATTGTGCAAAAGACACTCGAGGGTTGGGCTATGGTCAGGCGGCGGAATGCGAGGCCTACTATACGGTCAACACCGTCGGCTCGCACCCCACCTAATCATTGCCCTTCCGATGGGCAATCTCCCCCCCGCTACAAAGCCGCAGCAAGGGGAGGCCGCCCTCGTCCACCAAACGGGACGTTGTGTGCGAGAGGCACCTCAAAGCGAAGGAAGTCATTTCTGGCCGATCACAGAAGAAGGCTTCAGATATTATGACGTCCACGTTGCTGACTCCGATGAAGAAAAGGATTTTATCGACCTGCAGCCAGCGCCTCGTGAACTCGAAGACGGCGGACAGCTACTGTCGACGAACTGGTCGAACTCGACCTCGGGGAACCAAAGGAACCCCGACCAATCTTCGTCAGCGCTCTCCTGAACGAGGAAGAAAGACAGTCATACCGGCATCTCTTGCTGGAATTCAAAGACTGTTTCGCGTGGACATACAAAGAAATGCCAGGCCTGGACCCCTCCGTGGCTGAGCATGAGTTGTCCATACTCCCCGCAGCGAAGCCGGTCAAGCAGGCCCAACGGCGTATGCACCCGAGCTGGAGCTGAAAGTAAATGCCGAGGTGGACAGACTTCTTCAAGTCGACTTCACCGAGCATGCATCTATCGAACGTGGCTAGCCAACATAGTGCCGGTCAAGAAAAAGAACGACGAAGTCCGAATCTGTATCGACTACAGGGACTTGAACAAAGCCTGCCCAAGGATGACTTCCCGGTCCCGATCACGGAAACAATGATCGATATGACCACAGGGCATGAAGCGCTCTCCTTCATGGACGGGTCGGGCAGGCTACAATCAAATCCGCATGGCCCCCAAAGATAAGGGTCATACCGCCTTCAGGTCCCCCAAAGGGATCTACAACTATAAAAGAATGCCCTTCGGCCTGAAGAACGCCGGAGCCACCTATCAACGAGCCATGACCAAGATCTTCGGAGAAATGCTCCACGACTCGGTTGAGTGCTACGTTGATGATCTGGTCGTCAAGACCAAAAGGCGGGAAGATCACCTAGGCGACTTACGCCAGGTCTTCGAAAGGCTTCGCCAACATCAGCTGAAGATGAACCCGACGAAGTGCGCCTTCGGCGTTTCGAGCGGCAAATTCCTCGGCTTCGTTGTCAAATACCGCGGGATAGAAAGCGATCCCGTTAAAATCAAAGCTATCAGAGAGCTGCCGCCGCCGAAAACCTTAACGGAGCTGAAATCTCTCCAAGGAAGGCTGGCCTACATAAGGCGGTTCATCTCCAATCTTGCGGGCAGGTGCGCCCCTTCAGCAAATTGATGAAGAAAGGAGCCCCATTCATATGGGACCAAGAATGCCAAGATACTTTTGAAGAAATCAAAGAGTATCTCCTTACTCCCCCTGTCTGGGAGCTCCGGTGAAAGACAAGCCACTCATCCTCTATCATCGCGGCCATGGAAACGTCGCTGGGAGCGCTCCTGGCGCAAACAAATGAGGAAGGCAAGGAGCAACCGCTCTACTACCTCAGCAGGATGCTCGTGGGTCCGGAGCACCGATATCCCCCAGTGGAGAAAGTGTGCCTGGCGTTGATATTCGCCGTCAAGAAATTACAGCACTATCTGCTAGCCCGTCAAGTCAGCCTCATCTCGAGGATAGACCCGCTAAAAACGCTCCTCACCCAACCTGTGCTGTCAGGAAGGATGGGAAAATGGGCTCTCCTCCTCATGGAGTTCGATATCACCTTCGTCCCAAGAAAAGCAATTAAAGGGCAAGGTATGGCGGAGTTCCTAGCGGCACATCCGCTCCCAGCGGCTCTCCCCTCGAGTTCAAGCTGCCGGAAGAGGAACTCTTTCATCCCCTCACGGGGAGGGGACCCAACAAAAAGAAGTCCCCATTCAAGAAAGTGGAAATACTCTCACCATAGAGTTACTACACTGGGAACTCTACTTTGATGGCGCTTCCCGGGTGCTCAAGCAAACTGACGGCACCACAACTTATACCTCCGGAGCGGGCATTGTCCTGGTGACTCCACAAGGGGGAATACTGCACAACTCATGTGCACTCATGAGGC
>CM024753.1:174577779-174692538 GCA_014218235.1 Colocasia esculenta
ATGCATCATCATCTTTTGGTCTTCCTCGGTCATCAGTGGGGGAGCATTCAAATCATATTTATCCAGTCAATCGTATGCAAATGGCATCTTCTACAATAGCTCTCATTGGCAACAAAGAGCACCAAGTTTATACTTGACAATCTCAGAAGGCAAAAGTCTGGTTCCCATACTTGAACCAGCATCATATATCTTTCAGAGTGAACGGAGATGTATGACTATTGTTTGGATCTCCATGATTTAGTCGAAACTCATATCTGGGAAGGAAAAATTGATCAATATGGGAATTCTTTGGCGCCAGCAAATAAGGTGTCACAACGAGCCTATGGTTCAAGTCCAGAATCCCAAGCTCTATATCCAAAGATATGTGAATATATCATCATCCACTGGGCTATGGACGATACAGAGTCAAAGCCGAAATGGAGCAATTCAAAATTGATCTTTTTCAATACAGAATTAGAAATCAAAATAGCTGCGACAATGCCAATCTCCCAGCAAGTAGAGGAGTTCGTGGATCATTATCACCAACTCCCATTTTATATTGAAGAAGCATTAATGCAACCTTTGTGAATGGGTCATTGTCGGCCCTCAAAATCAGCCAGTTCCAAAAGAGTCAACAACTCTACAGTAAGAGGCGGCTCCAACAAGAGAAGCATCTCCAAATCATCTTCAGAGCAGAAAGTCATAAGCTCACTTAAAGCTCCTCAGGTATGAAATGAAACTATACATATATATATATATATATATATATATATATATATAAACAAAACAAAAACAAAACAAAAAAAAACAACAAACAACAAAAAAACAAAAAAAAAGAATAATATATAATAATAAAAGAAGAATGAAAAGAAAAAAAACAAATGCAACGTGATGCTGCTGCTGAGGTACCTCAAATATCAACTTAAAAAAAAAATCAATCAAAATTGAAGAATCAAATTACATATTTAACTCACCAATTTACAATATGGTGTCCAAACCTCAACCAGAGAAGCTATAAATCTCTCCAAGTGATAATACCAAACAGGCTTAAGGTAAGCCAACAATGCTGACATATCAGCGTCGGCCAGCAAATAATTCAAATCGTCGTCGCAAGAAAGGGCATGGTAAAGAGCAAAAAGTGCATCTCCTATTTTCAGGAAGCCTGATATCACAAAATCAAGCAAAGTCATTCTCATTCACGGCGAAGAGTCAAAGCCTCTGCCTGAAGCCGAAATACGGGCGATTCTTATGTCTTCAACCCTTCAGATGAAGAAGGAGAGCTGGCCAATATGCCTCCTCATACAAAAGAAAAGAGCCAAAGTCCCCATGCCTCATCAATGAGCCGGACAACGCTCCTCTCTTTTCAAATGGAAGGCTGTTGATTCCTCTCTCTCAAAAGAAATCTATCAAGCCAAAGAAGCCATCTGAGTCCTCGATAAAGGGATCTCCCTCATCGGACCAGATACGCATCAAGGTTGATGACAAAATCTTTCGGCAACTCAAATCACTCCCCGTCAACATCACTATCTGGGAGGTAATTGCTTGGAGCCAAGACCTGAGAGAAACTCTTGTCAAAGTACTCCAAGAATCAAAAATATATGAAGCTCATATGGCTGATTTCCAAGCTCAATATATGAAACACTGGCAGCAAATGTCACTTTCACAAGATAAGCACATGTTGCTATCCTCTCCATATCTCAATCGTCCCTTATATATGAAGGGACAGTCAACAATATTCAATTAAATCGATCATGGTCGATCCGGGGCATCTACCAATATAATGCCCTATAAAGCCATTGAATCTCTACATCTCATGCCTCATATGCAAGGTAAAAGATGTACGAATCACTGGGAAGCTTCACCACCAAGGTAGCCTTCTACATTATTGATGCTGATACAATATACAGAATATTGCTTGGGAGACCCTGGCTGCATGAAAATGGGGTCATCCCGTCAACTCTCCATCAATGCATCAAATATGCAAAAGAAGGAAGTAGTATACAGTCTTTGCCGATCAAGCCCCGTTTCGGGAAGATGAATGCCATTTGACTGATGCCCTTTTATATCTTAGAGGGCCAATTTCTCAACCCTTGCCCAGTCTAAAGGGAAGGGTAAACAAATTAAATGTTCAGATGAAGACAGTGAGACTGGCAAACTTTTTGTGGTAAACAAATGTTTTGCCAAATCACCTGCAAAGAATTCTCAAAGCAAAATAACTCGCCCAGACCGGCGGAGTGTTAACTATGAAGCTGACCTCATAAGGGAGTATTCCTCTATCTCTCAGTTGCATGCAAGTTTACTCTCCAGGGCAAGATCAAAGTGTTCGACGATTGAAAAAACATCCGTCGTCAAATATCGGGGAATGGAAATAGACCCCGACAGAATCAAGGCGATCTAGCAATCGCCACCTCCTCAAAATCTGACCGATCTAAGGTCATTTCAAGTGAAACTAGCCTATATTGGACATTTTATCTCAAATCTTTCAGGAAGATGCATGTCGTTCGGCAAACTAATGAAGAAGAATGCTCCCTTCATCTGGGACCAAGAATGTCAGGATGCTTTTGAACAAATCAAAGAATATCTTCTCACTCCGCCAGTCCTGGGGGCACCAGTTGTTGGGAAGCCTCTTATACTCTATATTTCAGCTATGGATGCTTCTCTGAGAGCTCTATTGGCACAAACAAATGAAGAAGATAAAGAGCAAGCTTTATATTATCTTAGCAGAAAGCTAATTGGTCCAGAACTCCGATATACTCCAATGGAAAAAGTGTGCCTAGCACTGATATTTGCCGTAAAGAAATTGAGGCATTATCTTCTGGCTCATGAAATTAAACTCATCTCCAAGTATGATCCAATCAAATATCTGCTAAGGCAACCCATATTGTCAGGAAGACTCGCGAAATGGGCTCTGCTCCTCATGGAGTTTGATGTCACATACATCCACAAAGGGCAATCAAAGGGCAAGGCTTGGCCGAATTTTTGGCCGCACATCTAGTGCCAGAAGATTCCCCTTTATCTATAAACCTCCCAGAGAAGAAACTCTTTCTCCTGCAAGTGAAAATTCAATCCTCGAAGAGGTTGCCACAATTGAGCTACCCTCTTGGGAATTATATTTTGATAGAGCTTCTCGAACTCTCCACTATACAGATGGCTCTACTAGCCCCTCTACTGGAGCAGCTGAATATGAAGCTCTAATTATTAGCTCCGGCTGGCTCTCGAAATAAGGGTCAAAAGTATACAAGTTTATGCTGACTCGCAACTGGTCATTCGACAGGTATTGGGCCAATATAAAGTCCGAAAACCACAACTGCTTCCATACTATACCACAGTCATGAAGCTCAAAGAAAATTTCAACTTCTTCAACATATCCCATGTGCCGAGAAGTGAAAATTCTCAGGCTGATGCTCTAGCCAAACTGGCTTCTACCATAAAATTACCTCCCGAAGGGGAATTGGACATAAGTGTCCGTCGCAGAAGACTCATGCCCAGTATCCTTGACACTGAGTCTAATATCACAGTTCAGGAAGTATATAATACAGAGCTAGATGCAACAAATGAATCTGAAGATTGGCGCAAGCCGCTCATCAAAATCAAGAAAGGTTGGTTGCCACCTGATCAAGCACAGAAAATTCAGCTCTTACGCAGGGCCACCTCATATCAATTAATAGCAGAACAACTATATAGGCTGGTCCATGAAAAGAAAGGGTCAGTCCTCCTCAGATGCCTATCTTTCAAAGAAGCCAAAACCATCATGAAAGAAGTTCACTCCGGACTGTGTGGAGCACACCAGGCAAGAGAGAAAGTGAAAGTCAATATCAGCTAAAAGGCTTCTACTGGCCTACCATGTACGCAAACTGCATTCAATATGCCCGTACATGTCATCAATGTCAAGCATTGGCCCTGTACTGAGGAAATCACAAATATATTACATCCCACAGCACCACTTGGCCCTTTACCGAATGGGGGATGGATATTGTGGGACCATTCCACCCTTATCTCAAGGCCACAAATTCATATTGACTGCTATAGATTATTTCTCTCGGTGGGTTGAAGCTATCCCATTGAGGAAGGTAACCGGAGAATTGGTCGCCAAATTTGTCAAGCAAAACATAATATACAGATTTAGAACTCCTCACAGAATCATATCCGATAAGGGGTCACAATTCCGCAATAAAACAATATATGCTTTAGCAGCCAAATTTCATATTAATGGAGGACTTCTTCAGTATATAATCCACAAGCAATGGATTGGCAGAAGCCTTCAACAAAACCCTCTGTAAGCTGCTTGCCAAAATAGTCAGCAATAGAAAGCGGGAATGGGGAGAGAAAATCCATGAAGCTTTATGGGCTTACTAAACGGTACATAATACCCCTACCGGATGTTTGCCCTTCTCTTTGTATATGGAGCTGAAGCAATGATACCCATCGAAATTGAAATGACGTCTTATCGGGTGGCAATTCAAAATGAATTTCAAAGCCAAGATCAAAGTCAGATAGAAAGAAGACTTGAGGAGCTCTCCAACCTGGAAGGAATTCGACTCAAAGCATATAAATCCCTCCAAGTATATCAAGTCAGAATGGTCTGCGCTTTTGACAAAATTGGCAAGACCAAGAGCATTCAAGCAAGGAAACCTCGTCATAGTCAAATGCAGAGAAGCAATGGCAAAAAAAAAAAAAAAGTCGTGCGGTAAATTGCAACCCATTTGGCTCGGCCCATACATCGTCACTTTGGCATATGAAGGAGGTACCTATAGGCTGGTGCACCATAAAGGTACTGTGCCCTTTCCCCCTCAACACCTGAAACTATACCATGCCCCAGAACATGAGTTCCTCGGCCAATCATCAAAACCAAAATCTAATCACCTAGATAGGCATAAAGCCGGAAAGGAATGAAAGATGCCCTCTTTGAGGATCCACTCTAAAGTAGAAGCTTACCATGAATGGAGGCAAAAGAATCAAATACACATCTGTCCATCATACAATCCTGCAAATCCCTGTAGGAGCATGAAGCCAAAAGTACTCTATCCTGCATATCCCACTCTTCATCAAATTCAATTCAAAACCAAACTATAGCCAGCAAACCACAAAGGTAGGCTATGCCAAATTCAAATTCCAAATCCATGGCCAGAAAGCCATCAAGGCAGGCCATACTCAAATTCAATCAAAAACCATAGCCAACAACCACAAAGGTAGGCTATGTCAAACCCAAATCAAAACCATGACCATAGCCAACAAACCACAAAGTAGGCTATGTCAAATCCAAATGTCAAAACCATAGCCACAAACCACAAAGGTAGGCTATGCCAAATTCGAATTCCAAATCCATGGCCAGAAAACCATCAAGTAGGCCATATCCAAAACCATAGCCAGCAAACCATAAAGGTAGGCTATGCCAAATTCAATCCAATCCATGGCCAGAAAACCATCAAGGTAGGCCATATCCAAAACCATAGCCAGCAAACCATAAAGGTAGGCTATACCAAATTCAAATCTCAAATCCATAGGTAGCAAACCATAGAGGTAGGCTATGTCAAATCCAAATCTCAAATCCATAGCCAGCAACCATAGAGGTAGGCTATGTCAAATCCAAATCTCAAATCCATAGCCAACAAATCATAAAGGTAGGCTATGCCAAATCCAACTCCCAAATACATAGCCAGAAAACCATCAAGGTAGGCCATATCCAAACTCATAGCCAGCAAACCATAAAGGTAGGCTATCCTAAAACCAAGTCCCACCAGCAAACCACCATGGTAGGTGACATCAAGTTCAAATTCCAAGTTCATATCCCAAGGCCATCAAGGCAACTCATATTCAAATACAATCCCAAATTCATAGTCAGCAAGCCATCAAGGCACGTCATTCCCAAATTTGATCCAAAATCACATGCACCAAACTATAAATCCCAAATAAATCAAACTCAGAATACCAAATATAGCCACAAACCATCAAGGTAGGCTGAACCAAATAGAAGTCCGAAATTCCAAAACCAAAACCAAAATCAAAACCAAAATCAAAATCAAAATCAAAACCAAAACCAAAATCAAAATCAAAACCAAAACCAAGTCCAGAACCAAATCAACCTAAATCCTACATCCAAAATCTAAAAGCAAAATCAAAATCTCATATCCCATCCAGAATACCACAAAGATAAACTGACATGTCCATATCCAAATCCAAAAACAAACCCAATCTCAACTCCAATACAAATCCAAATGTAAATCCCTTATCCCTGCCCCAAGCCATCAAGGATGGGCGGAATTCAAACCCAAAACCACAAATCCAAACAAACTAAAACTCCATGCCAAAGTCTATATCAATATCCAAAATAAGCCTGAAACTAAAGTAAACCCAAATCTCATATCCATATTCAAACTCAAATCAAAATACCACAAAGGTAAGTCACCACCCATTCTGCAGCCACGTCACCACCCATTCACAGCCACATCACCACCCATTCCACAATCAGACCACCATCCATTCAACTACCCAAACCAATCGAGTACTCACCAATCAAGTCAAAAAAAAAAGAAAAAAAAAAGGGGTTTTAAAAAAAAAAATAGAGATACCCCGATGGACTTAAGTATACGGCTCACTGTATGCTTGAGGGTAAAAAGATCAAAAAATCCGGCTGAGGTGAAAACCCAAAAGGGCGCTTCAGGCAAAAATAGGCAACTCCTCAACGTGAAAACCCGAAAGGGCGCGTTGGAAAAAGCTAAAGGGGGTCAGTCTTGGTGAAAACCCAAAAGGGCGCTACGGCTGGTAATGTGAAAAAAAAAAGAAAAAAAAAATTGAAAAGGAGGATTTCTCAGTCCTTCATTCATACATCCACAAAGCTACAAGTCACCCCATCACAACTTACAAAGGGTGACAAATACCACATGCAAAATAGAAAGGAGATCAAGGCAACAACCCAATATACAAGTGTTATGCTTGAAACACAGGCAGGAAGACTTCTTCCTCTCCAGCCATTCAAATCAAAGTGCAAGTCCCTTATCCCGGTACTAAGCCATCAAGAAGGGGCGAAATTCAAATCTCAAAGCCAAACAATAAACACCATTCCAGAGCCCATTCAAAACCAAGTCCAAAGCTAAATCATACCCAAAATCTCATATCCACCTAACTCAAATTCAAAATACCACAAAGGTAAGCCACATACTCATGTTCAAACCCAATCCACATCCAGATCCAAATTCTAACCCGAATTTCCAATTATTGGCCAAATTCAAAATTCAAACCACATCTGAGTCTACCATCCATTCCACAGCCAGATCCTTAGTCATTCAACTATCCAAGTCAGTCGAGTCCTCAACAGTCAAGTCAAAAAAAAAGAGAAAGAAAAAGTGGGGGTTGAAAATAGAGATACCCCATGGATTTAAGTATATGATTCATTGTATGCTTAAGGAAAAAAGATCAAAAAATATGGCTGAGGTGAAAACCCGAAAGGGCGCTTCAGGCAAAAATAGATAACCCCTCAACGTGAAAACCCGAAAGGGCACGTTGGAAAAAACTAAAGGGGGCCAGTCTTAGTGAAAACCCGAGAGGGCACTGGGATTGGTAATGTGAAAAAAAAAGGAAAGAAAATAAGAAAAAAAAGGAAAGAAAAAAAAGAGGGAGAAAATGAAAAGGAGGACCTCCATTATCCTTCACCTTGTATTTACAAAGTCACAAGTCACTCTCTGTACAAATATACATATGGTGATTGCTATGTAAAGGTCAAACAAAGAAAAAGAGCAAGACAATGAGCTCGGCATGTAAATGTTATACTGAAAAACAAAGGCAGGAGGGCTTTTTCCTCTTCAGCCGTTCAACTGCCTTGGCTTTGGAGGTTGTCAACTGGCGGAGGTTTCTTCCGTCTCTTACATAGGCACTTCTTCTTCAGAATCTCTGGCCTCATCTCTAGCCTCCTGATTCAAAGAAGACCTCTCTTCATCAAGCTCGCATTCCAGCCGGGCAATATTCTTCTTCCCGACAACCATGCTCAACACCATCGTCACTCGCAGCATCGCCTACTTGAAAGGCAGAATAAACTTGAAATTCCAAAAATGGGCTCCCTGCATCCATGGTTTGCAATCTCCCGAGAATCTCTCGAGATCTCTCGAGATTCTCTTCTCTAGCTGCCGATATCCGAGATGTACGAGACACCTGATGCCAAGATCTCTTGAGATCCTTTGTCTCATTCAAGCATGTTGAAATCCATCACTTCCTTCCCCAACCATCACACCATGTGGTTGCTATTTAAATGCCTTCCTAATAGAGGAAGGCTCCTAGCCATGACTAATTTGTCCACTGCAAGTCTTATAGGCAACTTTTTCTTGAGTCTTCTTTCTCATGTTGAGTGGTTAACTGGATGAGATTACAAATGGTCCCTCGGAAATATATACTTAATATATTTTTGTTAGTGCTTCTGGTCTCTTAAGATTTATATGAGATTTCCCCAATGTCTCTTCTCTACAATCCTCTCGAGATAAAATCAAGATCCGAATGACATCTTTCATTTCTGAATTTTTAATTCTTGTTAATGTTTTAGGTTTTTTTTACATAATCTACTAATTCTTGCTTTCTTTTTTGAATATTTCTCATGCCTGTTAATTCTTGCTTATTTGTGTTACTTATTGTTTAAAATTATGATATGAACTTATTAAAACTCAAGATTCTTACTAGATTGTTGTTCTTGATTCTTGTGACATCTAATTGTAACATGTACAGATGTACTAATGATGGCTATCAATGTATCCAATTATTTGTTTTGCTTAAAAATAATCTTTTTGTTCTCACATGGATACATATATGTGTATATATCATTTTTGTATCTCAATATCTTGAGATTGATCTCCCGAGATTTTACCGAGATCTCTCCGAGATCTCTTTTCTCCAAGCCCTCCGAGACGAAGCCGAGATCCGATATGGCAACTTGCCTGCATCTCCCCAAAAAGGTGGAAAGGGAGGATTGGCAGCAGATACAGAATATGAATCCATCATCCCCCAGAGAAGAGTTGATCACAGAAGACTTGGTCACCTGAATACAAGGAAGAAAAGTCATATCAGAAAAGAAAACATCATCTTTAAAGACTGTATATGAGCTCAGTAAAGAAGTCACCTGCAAGAGTTGATTCCATGGCAGAATATTCCTTGGCAGGCATCGGGATATAAGCCCCGACAGGAGCAAAAGAATATTGTTCCGTCGAGACTCTCAGCTCAGCAAATGCAGAGGCACCGTCATCCGTCACAGCTATCTCAAGAAACAGACAGTCATGATGATTCATTATCATCAATCTCCGGCATAAAATCGGCAGCTACCCATGAGGAATTCTCACGCTCCACTCCACAAAGGAGAGGAGAACCTCCAGGCAAAGAGGCATGGCCGCCCGAAGCAATCGGACCGGCACTTTTCCTCATCTGTCTCGTCATCTGAGGTAGATAGTCAAAAAGGGAAGAAAGGATAAGTGATAATCAAGAAGAAGAATCATGAATGACAATGATGAGAGAAGAAAAGAAAAGAAAAGAAAGTCATCGCCAGATGAGGCGGAATCCGCCACCCTCCTTTTTCTAGCTCTCTTGGGTCTGGAAGAAAAAGAAATATTCAAATGAGCTTCACCATTCCTGTCTCCAACAACTTTCGGAGCAAGGATGGTTGAGAATTCAAAACAGATATGAAAAAAAAATGATGAATGAAGTAGAAGAGAAAAAAAAAAAAAAAAAAGATAGCCGCGAAATCAAGAAGGTCAACCTCAGTAGCCGAATACCATGTCAAATCTCGGACAAAGCAGACAGACAAGATTCAAGAAAAAGATGTCAAATCCAATCCAAGCAAATGCCAAAAAGGCAAAGCTCAAGAAAGTGATATCAGATCCAACTGCGAATCAAGTCAGAATCACAAGTCAAAAAAAAAAAAATCTCTCAAATCAAGTTGTTGAGCAAAGTCAGAAAGACGAGTCTCATCAATTGAGTCCTCAATCAATTCAAGTCCATAACAAAGCCAGAAAGGCAGATCTAAAAAAAATCCCTGAGATGAAATCCAGAAAGCAAAGACCCAGGCAAAGGAAGCCAAAGTCAGTACTGAGTAAATCCAAGGAAGCGGAGCTGATCGCTCAGCACAAGAAACATGACAAAGTCGATCGTTGCCCGAGGTGTTGACTTCACAGTGCAAGTGCTGAAGCGTGTCAACTGTGGCTACAACTTTCCGATTCAAGTTTATTGTCAAGTCATGAAGAACAGAAGCACAACTCGAAGAACGCACGGGACGTCCTCCTCCGCCTTCGGCTTCAGCGCACTTCCCGTGGGGGGCATTTGTGGACACAAAAAAAATTTTGTTGTGCCAATTCCCCATTCCCAGAAATTCCCCCTCCCTTAACCGATGGAAGCACCATCGGTTAGGGGGTTTTTTCCCCTTAACCTTAAGGGGGTTCTCTCCCCCAACCGATGGAAGCACCATCGGTTGGAGGGACAACCCCTCCAACCGATGGTACTACCATCGGTTAGAGGGGAATTCCCCTCTAACCGATGGGAGTCCCATCGGTTAAGGGGATCTCCCCTTGAGAGTCCCCTAACCGATGGGACTGCCATCGGTTAAGGGGATTTTCCCCTTTAACCGATGGGAGTTCCATCGGTTGAGGGGAAATTCCCCTCTAACCGATGGAACTCCATCGGTTAAGGGATGGCCGCTAACCGATGGTACCCCCATCGGTTAGAGGGAATTTTCCCTCTAACCAATGGATCTCCATCGGTTAGAGGTCCCCCATCCCACCATTGTAAGGGGGGCCTTCCCCTATAAAAGGCACCCCCATCCCCCATTTGAAAGAGGTCAGCCCCAAGGGCTACAGCCCTCTCCCCTTAGCAAAGTGATGTCCCACTGTTTTCTGAAAATACTCAAAAATAGAAAAGTTCCCAAATTTCCAAAGTCCCCATCCCTTCCTCAACCTCCTCTCTTGTGTGTGAAGGTATCAAACTCCCTTCCCTACTCGGAGCAGAGTGAGAAATCGAGAGATCGTCTGCATACGGCATCGGCCATTCTCTCTTCTTAAGTCCGTAATAACGGCATCGGCCCCCATGGGCTATAGGATTTAAATACCGTCCATACATGGACATATGGTATTTAAATACCTTTGTAATTCGTGCTCTGAATGCCACGCATCCAGACGCATATGTGCCACCTCCCATCGAGTGCTAAGTCTCTGGGATGGTGTGTTTGTGTTTATATGTATGTGTTTCCTAGGGAGACTCTGCCCAAGTGGAGATTCTACCCGACATATTCGTATATTCGCAAATTTGCATTCATATGTATATGTTCCCTGAAGGAAACTCTGCCGAGCAGAGACCCCTTTCCCAGAATAAACTCTGGGGAGCTACCGCCCAAGCGGGGTTATAGCTCGAGAATATATCCATAAAAATGACAATTTTGCGCCTATACATATATGTTCCTTGGCAGAACCTCCATTTGAGTAGAATCTCTATTCAAGAACATATTCATATAATTACGAATCCGCGCTTATGTGCATATGTTTCCTAGAGGAAACTCTGCCTAAGCAAGAATTCTGCCCAAGAACACTTTTATACAACCATAAATTTGGATTCATATGAGTATATTTCTCAAAGGGGACTCTGTTTCTACAGAGATACCTTCGTGATGGAAACTCCGCCTAAACGGAGATACAGCTCGAGAAGATATTCATAAAATTGCAAATTCATGGCTATACATATGTGTTCTGCGGGAAGAATCCTGCGTAAGTAGAGACTCTCCCTAAAACATATTCATATAAACACCATTTCATATGCATACGCTTCTTAAGAACACTTTGTCTAAGCGGAGGTTCTGCCCAAAAACAGACTCAGATGTCTACAACTCCACATTTGTATGCAAAAAAAAAAGGAAGCTCTACCTAAGTGGAAATTCTGCAGAAAATATATGCATACACCCATGAAAAATCATGATTATATGAATATATTTCTAAAAGAAAAGAGAAAAGAGAAACTCTAGCCGAGCCGAAATTCTGCCGGAAATATATCCATATATTCACAGAAGAGTTGTACCCATGTGGGTAGTTTCTCGGGGAGAAACTCCGCTTTGACAAGGACCCTCACAAGAATATATCCATATGTCTGCAAAGTCATGTCCATGCAAATAAAAGAAGAAAAGAAGCTCTGTTCAAAGAGAGGCTTTGCCCATATGCCATGAAACTTCATAATCTATAATCAAAGTCATACTATAAATTTGCACAACAACTCTGCCCATGTGGAAGTGCTGCCCAAGTTCTCAATACACCCAAAGCCCAGAAATAGTCTGCGGGTGTATACCCATTCCAAATGAAATTTCAAATCAAACAACACATTTTAAACCTCAAATGGGTCTACGAATATATACCTGTTCCATTTTCAAATCATATTTCACACCCAAAGAAAAGAGGCAGTCATACCATTTCATACCATTCAAAATGAAACAAACTCGAGCATTTTCAAAGAATAAAATGCATTTTCAATAAAAAAAAGGGAAAACATCATGTTAGGACTTTCTAAATACTTTTTATATGTCCTCATCCTTGCTATGAATGGTATTCTGGTTAAAGCTGGTATTAAATAATACCAAGGGCTTTTAACTCGATGTAAATGTAACATCGATTCCGATCGATGGAGGCAGAGGTCCAACACATGCTACCCTGATCACCTGTTGATGAAAAGACACGAAATCAAAGAAGTTCAGATTAAAATTGGCGCACCCGTCCGTTCCTCAGACACCAACACCCGTCCGTTCCTCGGACACCAATACCTGTCCGTTCCTCGGACACCAAAACCCTTCCTCCGCATCGCGCGGACTTTTTCTCCTGTCTACTAGACAGATTGGCACGCCCCGCAAATACCAAAATCCAAAATATGTGAAATGAATGAATACCATGAACCAAAATGAAATGAAATGAATGAATAAATTGAGTGAAGAAAAATCCCGTGTCAACAGCCATCGAGCATCGACAACCCAGCAGTATCATGCCGCCAACTTGTCGTCATCAAGTGCTGCCCGTCAACCAGTTCTGTGTCCCAAGAGTTGTATGTAGCCTATTATCTCCCTGTGAGGAATGGGCAATATTAACTTGGTGCTGTAAATTATAATTTTAATGTGCTGTACTCAGGAATTATGAACGGCTAGGGTCTTCACCACGCACTAACGTGAAGGTATGTGCTCTTCCCTTCCTACCACTTACTTATTTGGAATATATTCTTATTGTCATCGAAGTGAGTAGGATCCTATCCTGTGATTTCGGTCACTGTCAGAGTAAGTAAGTGAGAGCCTATTCCAAGAGGTTCCATCCAACCCATATTGGTGGATGTGACCTATCCTAGTTGTTCATAGTTCCTCAACTACCACAGTCCCACGTTTCTATTTCACGAGGGACACTTGGAGACCATACTGCTTATTTGGGACGCGATTATTTTCTTGGTATTAATGTTATAGTCAGTTCGACTATTATTCCTTTAGTGATCATCATTGATCACATTTTTTAGTCATTATAGTGTCCCATTTCACATGTGTCATCCCGCATCATTTTTGGTATTAGAGCACTTGTCTATAGCAATTGCATCTGTCTACCAGTCCGAGTTAGTGTCTTCAGAGTTGATGAGTCTATGTCCACATTTAGTGTTATGAATGCCCACACATAGTGGATCTAAGTATCTCTTGCTTGCACCAATGCCAGACCTCACACCAATCCCCCAAGAGAGCCTACACAGATTGAGGTCATTGAGACCCTTATACACAAAATGGATGAGATAGACCAACGCACCCAGGAGCGGTTTATTGGGGTAGATTAAGAGTGTGAGGGATAGGCTAGATGTTATCGATCACATAGTTTAGAGCATGATTGGGCATGTCACCCCTCTTAAGAGACCCCTCTGGGTATGCTAGGAAAGCAGCTGACCATCAAGACCCACATCTGCATCCTACAACCCCTAGAGCCCCTAGGGTTGAGGATAGAAGAGTCAAAGCCTTAAACTTAAAGGAGGATTTGTTTGAGGAGAAAGTAGATGGTTATAGGACAGCACCATTTCCACGTAGATCCCAAAGATTTGATTATAGACGTGGATATGATCTTGATCGTGAGTATTGGCAGTTTCGTAACCCAGATGATTTGGATAAGCGAGTTCTTTGGAACGTGTGAGTAGATGCTCCTAGCTTTGACGGGTATCTAGACCCAAAGATCTATCTCAATTGGGAGGCAGACATGGACCCCTGTTTTGAGTGGACAATATGTCTGATATTTGGCATGTCCATTTTGCTAAGATAAGCTACTAGGTCAAGTTCAAACCTACTAGACAAATGTTGAGGACCTACTTTTGCAAAGATATCAGAAGTTGTTTGAGACTTGGGATGAGATGAAGGTGAAGCTACGCGAGAAGTACTTCCCCTTAGGTAAAGTTGATTGAGTCTTGGGGAGTCAGTCTGTGTCAGAGTATATAGTGGAGTATAATGCCTATCTATTGAGGTATGGGGTCAAAGAGGAGAGTGTTGTGACCCTCTCTCAATTTCGGAGAGGTTTTCATTGGAGTTACCAACAAGAGCTCTTTCATTGGAATGTGACCACCTTTGAGTATGCTTACAAGTCGCCCTAGAGGTTGAGCAATTTGAATTCGAGTTAGAGTCTCCCCCTCGCCAAAGGCTCACGCATCCACGTGTGTCCGATCCACATGGCTAGACAAGCCCATATCAAAGTGGTCAAATGGTTAAACCCCGAGAGCCTATGCACTCCTCCTTCCCGCCCCCAACTACCTGCACCACTTGCCAAGCAAGATGAGAAGGGAAAGAGACCCATGGTTGGGGAATCTTTCCATAGTAGCGGATCTTGCCAACAATGTTGTCAATGCAGTGGATATGGTCATTTTGATGACCAATGTCCTACCCGCTCTCTGATTATAAGAGACACTAGGCTCAAGGAGTCTCCACTAGTCTTAAGTTATGAAGTGGATCAGTACTTAACAGATGAGTTCTATACAGATACTAATGTGTTCAATAGTACCTAGATTGATCTTGTCAGAATTGTGGATGTTTAGGGACGTCATTATGGAGTCTGGCTAGGGGTAGTAAGGTGTATCTTGGATCAACCCTAGGAGAGTGATGACTGATGTTGAACATCGATCAGGTTGGGAGGGAAGGGGTGTAAGGTCATAATCAATAATGGGAGTTGCATCAACACAATCTCCACTAGCACAGTCACACGTCTTAAGTTGACCCATGTTGACCATCCTGGTCCCTATCATGGTGTTTCGGGTGGATATGACATTTATCCCATCTAGGCGAGATGCCTTTTCCATTGTATTCCATGCTTAACGTAACGAGATTTGGTGTGACATCTTACCCATAGAGGTTAGAGCATTATCCTAGGAAGGCCATGGCTATTTGATGAGACTTGACTCTCCATGTTGTCCACACGTGCACCTTTGATCACATCAGTCTTCATATCATCCTCCATCATCTCAGGCTAAGAACCCACCGAGTCAAGGTCCCCTCTCTGAGTCGTCATGCTACAACAATATTCCAATATAGGCAGTTTCTCCCATGCTTGTGCACCTGCTTCCATGGAATACAGGATCAGATCTACTCAGAAATCGGCCAGGGCCGATCTAGATCCGATCCGGCTGATTCTCGATCTGATTCGGTCGAAATCGACTGGATCGGCCTAGATTGGTCATGCCGATCCGATCCAAAATCGGACAACCCCAATCTAGATCGACGATTCTGCCTTCCATGCCTGTCCTAGTGAGCCTCAAGCCTAGGGCTTTAATGATGATTAGGCACGAGGAGTTTGAGCGTGAGGTTGCAAGGGCGATCCTATCTTTACCATGGTTGTTAGGGAAATAGATCAAGGGTTCCTTAGGTGGAGTAGCCAACTAAGGTTGCCTACCCCAACATGTATGTGTGTCTAAGTCAACTGACTTTTGTTGAGCACATTAGGAGTCTGCATGATAGGGTTGTTCACGGTTCGACTCGGTCCGGTTTAGACTTTTTTTTCAAAAAATTAAACTGGTTCGGTTTGAATCGAAAATAGGAAAAATTTTATTTTTAAGGGGGTTTTGAGTATCGAACTCACAACCCACATGGGAGGAGGCACTGTTGTGCCGTATTTTTTTTTTTTGCTCACACAGGAAAATAGAAAATAGTAGAACATATAAACAGAAAGAATGCAGAAATGAAATGAATGCAGTGGTTAAGCCTTTGTATGCAACTCAGGAAAAATAAACGCACAAAAACTCCTGAACAGACATGAGTTTCATGGATGTTGAAATCAGAAAATCCAGTAAAAAAAAAAACACCTTAGTTGATGCTGGGGCACGTACCTCTTGCTGTTGACCGTGGAAGGAGAGGAAGAAGGAAGTAGTCGCCGCTGGCTTCCCACTGTTGTGTTGATGATCGCCGCCGCCGCGTGCTGTTCCCCAGCGCCGCTGCCGGCTTCCTCAACTGCTGCTACTGTGGCAGCCACGCTCCAGGCCGCCGCAGGCCACCCCAGCCGCCGCTGCTGCAGCGGCAGCCCTGCTCCTTCGCCGTCGCGGCCCTGTTCCAGGCGCCGCGGCCCTGCTCCAGGCCGCCGCAGCCACCCCAGCCGCCGCTGCTGCAGCAGCAGCCCGGCTCCAGACCGCCGCAAACCCCAGCCGCTGCGTCTACAGCGGCGGCCCTGCTCCTTCGCCGCCGCCGCCCTGCCTCCCCGCCGCAGCCCTGCCCTCGCCGCCGCTGCCCTGCTCCCGCCGCCGCTGCTGTTGCTGATCGCCGGAAGGGGGGGAGGTGTGCGCCGTCGCCTCTCCTCCCTGCTCTGCTTCGTGCAGGGCGAACCAGAAGAGTCCGGTGCAAACAGGGAAAGAGAAAATAGGAAGAAAAAGAAAATACAGGGGTTAATTTGCAAATAGGTGGGTGGAAATTTGTGTAAAACCCCCTAACTTAACGCGCAGACCCCTGGGGAGGGTGCGCAAACCTTCCGGCTGGGCGTCTTTTGCCCAGCCACTATAAAAGAAGCCCTGGGGCGCCCCAGGGGAGGAGAGCTTCTTCTGAGCCAGAAAACCCGAGCAAGGCTTCGGGAAAAAAGACTGCAAGGCAGTCTGAAAAAAGGGTCTGCAAGGCAACCCTAAAGATCATCGTGCAAGGCACGATTCTTTTCTCTCAAGTTCATAAAAAGGTCCATTGGACTTCTTCTCATTGGGCCAATTTTCTTATTGGGCCTAATACTCCTTATTGGGCCGGACTTGTACTGTCACACAATTAATCAATATTTTGTGGTTTTGGACCAACAATTAACTTGTGTGATTTATTGGGCCCATCGGCTATTTTTAATTATCCAACGGCGCGTTATATGAATTATTCACGTGACGTCACATTTATTTAAAACGTAGCACTACGTAATTTCTTAATCAAAATCAACTAAGTTTTTGACTAACATTAACGAAATATTTTCCAAACATTATTCTTTAATTTTCAATAACATAAAATCAACAAACAAGTTATGTTTCACATCAATTTTAAACCACCTTAAGTTTCACATTAAATCAATTAAATAAATGAAAACATTAACTTAATTCATGTAATTCAATTTAATAAATAAATAACGAAAATGTTTAAATAAATAAAATTAATAATTCTAAAATACCAAAAAATGAGAAAATACATTTAAAAATCAATAAAAAATAAATATCAATGAAAATAAATAAATATCAAAAAATTCCAAAAAAAATAGATTGCATGTCTGCAACCATGTTCCCTTCATGTGCAATTCATTTCATTCAAATGTGAGTTATGTTCTTTTTCTAAAGGTTTGTCTGATGGTTAATCAAGGGTATTCAGCCCTTTGCGCTGATATAATAACACTAACTGCGGTTAGTGGGGAGGTCAAATGAACTAAATAGACCATGTCCACATAAATAAATAAAAAATCCAAATAATCAAATTCAAAGATAAATTTAAATTTTTTTTTAATGTTGAAAAATAATTCTCACAAAGATGGCGACTCCACTGGGGACCTCCTTCCCTTCATCTCTCCATCAGACAATACCCTAACAATAAGATGTACTCACATAATACCTTTTCTGTGCAGGTCTTGCAATGGCGGCTCTGGCGCATACTCCGGGCGTGGTCTTCGGCCCACTTGTGGTCCAGGACCACATACGAAACGGCTACCTCACAACGCCCACCAGGTTTGGAGCTTTTCCCCCTGTGGTGGAATCTCCATACTTCCTGGGCGTGATACCGGCCGTCGTACCTACTGCTACCAAAGCTCAGGAAACAAGCAAGACAAAGAGAAGCCTCAAGCTCAGGAGGCTGACTTGGTGCAAATGTTCGCTACCTATGCCATCAACTTCACCGACACTCCAACAACGAAAAAGCATAGAAAGCACAAGTATGACAAGAAGCCCACGGCCCGTGGCATTTCAAGCTCTGGAAAGACTGTCCGCATTGGCGAGCTCCGGATCCGCCTGGACGGCAGTGAGACCATGGTGATACCGGAACGACATGTGGCTACCATTCCGGTAAGGAACAAATCGGCATACTGCCTAAAGTGCGGCAGGATAAGCCGAGCTTTAAAGTGAAAGAAATAAGAAAGCAATGGACAAAAGCTGAGACCCGAACCCTAAACCTGACAATTTGGCTTTAGAAATACAAAGCTAATGTCGAAAAGGAAGAAGGGTACAACTCGTCCCGGGTTAAACAAATGTGGGTTACCAAGAAGAAGCTGAGGAGCTCCGGAAAATAAGGGCCCTGGAATCCCTTATAGGGCGAAAGAATGCGGCAGGGGTCATGAAGCAAGACCCAGCCATGTGGCAGAATTTCAGAAGAAGGAAGGTCCACGAAAGACAAAGGGAGCCTCCCAAGAGTCTCGGACTAAAGAGAGCACCCCTCCCCAACCGGCTTATCTGCAAAGAGGATATAAAAGGAAAGGGGTATACCAAGAAAGAAGAAGGCAGGCAAGCCCGGAGACGGGGCAGAATTTCACGCCTGAAGAGCACGAAAGGGATGGAAATATCCCTAGAATATCAGTTTTCCAGCGCCTGGGTCCTGTTGTACGCCTGAGGCAGAAGAAGCGGAGAACGGTGAAAATCACTGAAGAAGGCGTGCGAGTATACACTTGCTACGCTTCCAATATCAACTTGCTGGCAATCGCTGACCAGGTAGAAACTTCAAATACAGAGCAGCATCCCGCGACAGTTGGTCGCAGGAGGGAGCAAGCTCGGGCCTGGCTTGACCGGGTAAATACAGAGGGCGACCTACCACTTCCAAATGAAGGAGGCGCGGGGGTGACCGACATGGCCACAACTTCAAATCACCCATTAGACCAAGGTCGGTCTAACGAAGGTTATAATATCAGGGTATCCCCATCACCAAATTTGGAAACAGTAATGCTAGAAAACCAAAAGCTCAAGGCTATGCTAGAAAGCCTTATGCAACAGTTGGGCATGGCGCCCCCACACAGCCACCACAGTCGTACAGCAGGTGGTGCAACCTCAGCAGCTCCAACAAACAGCCCAACCGATACCGCCTATGGTGGCACCCCAGCCTGGGAACGCACAACCAAGTACGCCCCGGGCAGAGTTCACAAATCCAAACTCAAGCCACGAAGAGAATCAAGAGGTGCATGTTGCAGAACAGCGGCATGGGTTGCCACCATTAAATACTACATTTGAAGGAACGATGGTTTCCCAAGGGCCATGATCGAGCAAATAATTGAAGCAAAAATGGCTGAGCAACGAGGGTTCCGCCACTTATGATTGTATAGGGTACCATACCCCGTACATCACCTATTTAAAAAGCTCCCAGCAGAGCACCCAAAGGCACCAAAATTCTCAAAATTCAATGGGGAGGGATCACCTCATGAGCATATAGCTCATATATGAGCATCATGGGAGAATTGGCGACTGAGGAGTCCTACCTCTTGAGGTATTTCTCGATGTCCCTGACAGGCCAGCATTTCAATGGTATGCCCGACTGAAACCCAACTCGATAGTTGGTTGGGAAGACATGCAAAGAAAATTCTTTGAGCGGTTCAGGATGACAGAAAGGAGAGTCACCTTGGCAGAACTCATATCTTAAAGCAAAATAAAAATGAGTCTGCTCTAGACTTCATCAAAAGATGGCGGGACATGAGCATGAAATGTGAGCAACCGCCCGACACATGAAGATGCAGTGAAGCTTTGCCAAAGGAGTCTAAAGCCAGAAATCAAGGAAAAGCTCTTAGGAGCTAATATCCGGACATTCGAACATCTCAACAATACAGTGGCAGAGATTGAAATCTTTTTGCAGAAAATCCAACCTAGTGTTTGGAAAAGGCAAACCACCAAAAGACAAAGGCTCGGGTCGCGAGAAGTGAATGCTGTGGACTTTTCATCGGCGCTCGGCAAAAAGGGGGCAAGGGTGAGGCATCCGCTCCCCCAAACACCAAGAAAAATGAAAAAATGTCAACACTTTCGTTGGGTGAGAGACTCAGTGCTCCCTATTCATTTACAAGGGAGCACACCAGAGAATTGCTTGACATATGCCTTCAGGAGAGTCTAATTACTCTCCCAGAGCCGAAGCGTCCAGAAGAGGCCACAATGGTAGACAAGCCCAATTATGCGCATATCACCGCATGTTGGGTCATACTTTAGGAAAATTGTTATCTGTTCAAAAATCGGGCAGAAAAGTTGATTCAAGCCGGAATAATTGATATGGCCGAACACCTGGTGAATCCACCCCAACCACATCAGCAACCGAAGCTTACATTCACGGCAAATGTGATTCATGCCGAAGTTCAAGCAGAAGAGGCACAAGTTGAGCAGTTGACAAAGCTCCTTGGATTTGCCGCATATCAACAACTGCCAGATGATATGGTAGAAAAGGCCATTCTTGCAACATTCCATGACCAACAGGAGAAACGGGCTGGATCCAGGTAAATGCCAAGAAGAGGTCAGTCCCTAAAAAGTCTCAAAGAAAGCAACAGCCCAGGAAGCTGTATCCCGGTGGCGCTGCCCCGCCCAATGGGATAGCAAAAGACAAGACTTTGCAAGAGTTGATAGTCTTGCGAAAAGAATCAGAAATCAAAAAGGAATGAAAAGAGGAAATTGAAGAAAGAATCAACAGCCTGTGAAACCTCTACAGCAAATGGAGTCAATGGCCCCTCAAAAGGCTCCAAGGGTTGATTGACGAACTTGAAGAATATCAACAAATGGCACCAACTAAAGCAATCCCCTTGGAAAAATACATACCATGGGAAGCTGGAGCGTAAAATGCGCTTGAAGAAATGGCTCATCGAGCTGCGAGAGCATATGCAAGAACATGGGGATGCCCTCCCCTCTGTCGGTGAAAATGAAATGTTTTGGGGAGCTGACTGTACCGTCGAAGACTGGTCGAAAAAGTGCAGACATTTTCGTGCAATATGACTTATGTGTTCAACTCTCAACCAGGGGAACAATCCAAATCAGGGATCTGCTGTGTACCCCCTGAAGCCAGAAAGCCATTCAAAACTTACCAAAGAAACAAGCCACCCCAGAAGGTCATATACTTCAGAGGGGAAAAGTCAGGGCCCGTCCCCGTACCTCAAACTAAGGGTGATGAATATCTTCCCGTCATCCGATGAAGAGGAGGAAGATCTTGTTGTTGAAGATGATATGCCAATTCCCACAATGGCGCAAATGAAGGACCCTCTCAGGTGTCAACTAAAGAGAGGATAGAGGAGTTGGTACCCCTCGTAACTGAGAAGCTTTCTCTGGAAAAAGAACGGGGAGAAGGGAGGGTGGCCACGGCACGATTCCCCTCCCATCACAAGTACCCAAAAGTTTGGCAAAGGTAATGCCCCCTTTTGAAAAATCCAAGGATAGGGCTAGTCGAAAGGTTCTGCAAGCACTAGGGAGGTTCCCGACCAACCTTAGTATTTGGGATGCCTTAGCATTGAGCAAAGAGTTGCGCGAAGCATTTGTTGCGGCGTTGCAGGAACCAGAAATCTATGAAGCCCATGTGGCAGAAATGAAAGAAGAAATGTATGAAACATTGACAGCCTCTGTGACCTTCACAGAAGATGATATGTATTACCCTCTCCTGTCACAACAGACCTCTATACATGAGGGGGCAGATAAATGGGCGAGAGCTGACCGCATTCTGGTCGATGCAGGTTCCGCAGTAAACATTATCCCGCTAAAGACATTTCACAATCTTTTCCTTACCCCTTAGTTACATAAGTGGAAGGAGTCAAATAGCAGGGTTCACCAAGATTCTGAAGAAGCCCTGGGACGTGTGGATGTGGACCTAGCCCTGGCGACTTTGTCACAAAGGTGTTTTTACGTGGTTGACACTAATACTTCCTTCAAAGCTCTTGGGCGACCATGGTGCATAAAATTTGGTTGTGCCCTCTACCCTCCATCAATGCTTGAAATACACAAGAAGGCGAGCAGCATCGGGTCTTTGCAGACCTAGAACCATTTAAAGTATATGAATGCCACCTGGCTGATGCCAGACTATACTTTGAAGGGGCGACTGATCCCCTAAGAAGCAAGATAAAGGCAAACAGATTGCGGGGACCTCCTCGAAGAGCAGTGGCAAAATAAGAGTCAATAAAGAAAGGGTGGCAGCGCTCATGCAAATCCAACAGTCGGGGGATGTAAGTCAAAAACCCTCCAACTTCAAAGACCTATCGTCAGGTTAGAAGCTAACACTGTCAGCCGGTTGATAGAGGCCGGAATACCGCTGCCACAAGATCATACACAGTGACAGCTGGACATGAAATATATACAGTTGAGCCAATAAAGTTCTTCATAGCTCGCCATAAAGATGGTAGACCGATTGTGTTCTACAAAGGAGAGCCAACACCCAAGCAGCCTCCACAAGATGACTTCGGTCGAAGACATGCCATGTCCGAGTCCCAAGAAATGATTGGAGAACTTGAAGATATGCCACAATACATCAAAGATGTGCCAAAAACAAAATATCCCCAGACCCAGAATAGTCTGAGGGGTAAAATGTTTCAAGAACTGTGGTACCCTACAAATGTCAGGGGGCAACCGCCCTTCTCCCACAATGACCGAAGAGGTCTCGGATGGGAGACGCGTGAAGACCCTATGGTGCATTATGCAGTGAACATGGTCAGCATAAACCCTGCCCCCATGAGAATGGGAATTGAAAAGCAAAGGGGGCAGAGCCCCATGGAAGATGAAAATGAAAATGTCCCTTGTCAGGAGCAAGAATGGGAAGTGTACATGACTAACACAGACGACGAAGAGGACTTCGTTGATTTAGAGCCTGCGCCCCGAGAATTAGAAGATGGTGGGCAGGCCACTGTGGATGAACTTTTGGAAATAAATCTGGGGGCACTAGACGATCCTCGTCCTGTGTTCATCAGTGCATTGTTAAATGATGAAGAAAGACAAGCATATAAACAACTACTCTCAGAGTTCAAAGATTGTTTTGCTTGGTCTTATAAAGAAATGTCGGGTCTGGATCCGTCTGTGGCCGAACATGAATTGGCTATTTTGCCAGAAGCCAAGCCTGTGAAACAAACTCAAAGAAGAATGCATCCAGAGCTGGAAAAGAAAGTTGTGGATGAGGTCAACAAATTTTGGATGTCGATTTCATCGAAGACTGCATGTATCCAATATGGCTGGCCAATATAGTGCCGGTAAAAAAAGAAAAATGGGCAGGTTCGGGTCTGCATTGACTTCCGGGATCTAAACAAAGCATGCCCAAAAGATGACTTCCCTCTGCCCATAACCGAAACAATGGTGGATGTCACCACAGGACATGAAATACTGTCTTTCATGGATGGAAGCTCGGGGTACAACCAAATTCGGATGGCCGACAAAGACAAAAATCACACGGCCTTCCGATCGCCTAAGGCATATTCAACTACAAAAGAATGCCTTTTGGCCTGAAAAATGCAGGCGCCACCTACCAAAGGGCCATGACCAAGATATTTGATGAAATGCTCCATAACTTGGTCGAATGCTATGTGGACGATCTGGTCGTCAAGTCAGAAAAGAAAGAAAATCATGTAGAAGACTTGCGCAGGGTCTTCGAAAGGCTCCGCCAATACAAGCTGAAAATGAACCCTATGAAATGTGCCTTCGGCGTGTCAAGTGGAAAATTTCTCGGGTTCATTGTTCGCTACCGGGGTATTGAAATAGATCCCGATAAGATCAAGGCCATTAGGGAATTGCCTCCCCTAAGACGCTCACCGAGCTACGCTCCCTCCAAGGTCGTTTGGCTTACATCAGAAGATTCATATCCAACTTGTCAGGAAGATGCCAACCTTTCTGTAAATGACAAAGAAAGGAGCCCCATTTATTTGGGATGAAGAATGTCAAAACGCCTTGAACAAAATCAAAGAATATCTCCTCAGCCCGCCCGTGCTGGGGGCACCCATTAAGGGGAAACCTCTAATTCTATACATTACGGCTATGGATGCTTCATTGGGGGCATTACTTGCTCAAGAAAATGAAGAAGGCAAGGAACAACCCCTCTATTATCTCAGTCGGATGCTAGTGGGACCAGAGCACCGATATGCACCAATGGAAAAGTTATGCTTGGCATTGGTTTTTGCCGTTAAAAAGTTAAGGCATTATTTGCTGGCGCACAAAGTTCAACTCATCTCTAGATGTGATCCTCTCAAATTCTTACTCAAGCAGCCGGTCCTGTCAGGGAGGCTGGGAAAATGGGCACTATTGCTTATGGAGTTTGATATCTCCTATGTGCCACAAAAAGCAATTAAAGGACAGGGAATGGCAGAGTTCTTGGCCGCCCATCCGGTGCCAGAAAACTCCCCCCTGAATACGGAATTGGTTGACGAGGAGGTGCTCCCCTCTCAAGAAACTTATGAAGCCCAAGAAGCACAAATTGAATACTGGCAGCTATACTTTGATGGGGCCGCGCGAGCTTCTCTGAAGGCTGACGGCACATCGACAAATGTGGCAGGGGCAGGAATTGTCTTGGTAACCCCGGAAAAAGGGATATTGCACTATTCATGTGCTCTTATGGAATCCCTCACAAATAATGAAGCAGAATATGAAGCCCTCATAGTTGGCCTGGAAATCGCCCTAGAAATGGGCATAAGATGCATTGAAGTGTTTGGCGATTCACTGTTAGTCGTCAGACAAATGTCGGGCATTTTTGAAGTCCGAAAAGAAGAATTGAAAGCCTACTTTGAAGCAGCTACAAGACTCAGCGACAGGTTCTATCACTTCAAAATAGAGCATGTTAGAAGAAGTCAAAATTCACAGGCTGATGCATTGGCCAAGCTCGCATCCGCTCTCAAACTCCCTCCTGAAGGTGAACTGGCGATTACCATAAGAAACAGAAGATTGCTTCCAAGCACCCTAAATCGCCATAATGGTCTGACGACCTTTGAGGCAAATACATTGGAAGAAAATGAAGGCCAAGAAGAAGAATTGGCGCGTTCCTATCATCAAAATAAAAAATGGTTGGCTACCAGATAAAAGGGGGAGCGAGTGCAATTATTGCGAAGAGCTGCTTCTACAAGCTGATAAATGATACATTATACAAGTTTACGCCCGAAAAGGATAAATCCCTACTGTTGAGATGCCTATCTCCGAAAGAAGCCAAGATGATCATGCGGGAGGTACACGCAGGACTGTGCGGAGCCCACCAATCTGGCCCAAAAATGAAAATCAATATACAAAGCAAAGGCTTTTACTGGCCAACAATGTTTGCAGACTGCGAGCGATTCGCTCGAGCCTGCCCCCAATGCCAAGCCTATGGGCCCGTGCCAAGAAAACCACCAAGCAAGCTCCATCCAACAACACCAACATGGCCATTTGCTGAATGGGGAATGGACATAGTGGGTCCCCTCCCTACATCCCAAGGGGTATAAATACATTCTGGCTGCCACAGATTATTTCTCAAGATGGGCTGAGGCTGTACCTCTAAAAGAAACTACCGGAGAAGCAGTGGCTCGCTTTGTCCGACATCATATCATATACCGGTTCGGTGTTCCGAGTCGGATCATGTCTGACAATGGCACTCCATTCAAAAATCAGACAATAAACAAATTGATAGCAAAATTCCACATCGAATGGAGGACGTCAACGGTCTACTATCCTCAAGCCAACGGGTTAGCCGAAGCCTTCAATAAAACCTTATGCAAGCTCATGGTCAAATTGGTAAATGGTCGAAAGCGCGATTGGGACGAAAAGATGCATGAAGCTCTATGGGCCTATCGCACCATCTACAAAACTCCCACAGGATGTTCACCCTTTTCCCTTGTTTATGGGACTGAAGCAGTCATTCCTGTGGAAATTGAGCTCTCATCCTATAGAGTAGCTCTCCATTATGGTCTACCTACTGATGAGGGGACCGAAATAGAAAGACGGCTTGAGGAGTTGTCAAATTTGGAAGAAAAACGCTTGGTCGCATACCAACGTCTTCGAAACTATCAGGCACGGATGTCCCGCGCTTTCGACAAGCTCGTGAAAGAAAGAGCTTTTAAAAAGGGAGACTTAGTCATGGTCAAACAAAAGGACGTCATGGCCTCTCGACCCAAGAATAAATTCATACCCAATTGGCTCGGTCCATTTGTGGTTGACAAAGTATTTGAAGTGGCGCCTACACGGTAGTCGACCAAGAAGGCAATGTGATGTTTCCGCCTCTAAATGGCAGACACATGAAACTGTACCATGCTCCTGAGTGTGAGTACGTCTACACAATGTAACAGGTGGATCCGACTTTGGTACATACTGAAGATATGGAAAAGATCCCGTTACAAGATCTCGAAAAAAAAAAGAAAGAAAAAAAAAAGAGGGGCTTAAAAACGAGGTGCCCGGCAGACTCGATTCATTATTCCTCCAGGATGAATCAGGGTAAAAAGGCCTAAAACCCAGCTGAGGTGAAAACTCGAAAGGGCGCCTCGGGCAAATCGGGAACCCCGCTGCATGAAAACCGAAAGGGCGTGCAGGCAAAAGCAAGAGGGGGCCAGCCATGGTGAAAACCCGAAAGGGCGCCATGACTGGTAATGTGAAAAAAAAAAAACGGGGATACTCTCTCGACCTTTCCTGGAGCGAGATCGAGCTATCCCGCATTCCTTATAAGAGGAAGACGCAAGAGTTGTCAATGACGAAACAACCCCTAAATTCATTCAAATGAATAATCAAATAAGGGGGCTATAACCGAGACAACGATGATTGTGTCTTTCCGCCCTTATAAGAAATGTGGGAAGTTCGAACTCTGCTCGAAGAAAGAGAGAGAGGGAGAACCCAACAAAAAAAAAGAGAGGAGATACTCACTTCAAAAAAGAAAAGAGAGAAAGTCAAATCTCGAGTTTCTTTGGCTAACAAGCCGTCAAGGCCAGTCAAAAAAAAGCTCAAAATCCAGACCTCTTGGCTAACAAGCCGTCCAGGCCAGTCAAAGGTTGAAATCCATGTCTTTTGGCTAACAAGTCATCAAGACCAGTCAAAAGTCAAATCTCGAGTTTCTTTGGCTAACAAGCCGTCAAGGCCAGTCAAAAAGCTCAAAATCCAGACCTCTTGGCTAACAAGCCGTCCAGGCCAGTCAAAGGTTGAAATCCATGTCTTTTGGCTAACAAGTCGTCAAGACCAGTCAAAAGTCAAGTCCCGAGCTTCTTTGGCTAACACCGTCAAGGCCAGTCAAAAAGCTCAAAATCCAGACCTCTTGGCTAACAAGCCGTCCAGGCCAGTCAAAGGTTGAAATCATCTCTTTTGGCTAACAAGTCGTCAAGACCAGTCAAAAGTCAAATCAAATCTCGAGCTTCTTGGCTAACAAGCCGTCGAGGCCAGTCAAAAAGCTCAAAATCCAGACCTCTTGGCTAACAAGCCGTCAGGCCAGTCAAAAAAGGTTGAAATCTATGTCTTTTGGCTAACAAGTCGACAAGACCGGTCAAAAGTCAAATCACGAGCCCCAGGGGAGCCTCAATCCTCTAAGCACATTTACGGCCCCCAGGGAAGCCTCTAATTCCCTACCATTTGAAACCGAAAGAAGTGTCCAATTCACGGCTCTCAGGGAAGCCTTTAATTCCCTACCGACCATAAACCCAAGCTTCTGGCCAATACACCATCAAGGTTGCCAACCCATTAAAATCCAAATCCAAATTCTTACGGCTCTCGGGGAAGCTTTAATTCCTCACACAAAAAAAGGGAGGGAGAAAAGAAAAAAAATAGAATAAATAGGGGCTCAAAAAGGAGGTGCCCCGACGGACTTGGTCTACCACTTCATCGTGATGGATCAAGGGTAAAAGGTCCTAAACCCAGCTGAGGTGAAAACCCGAAAGGGCGCCTCAGGCAAAAATGGGTAAACCCCTCAACACGAAAACCTGTAAAGGCGTGTCGGAAAAAGCTAAAGGGGGCCAATCGTGGCGAAAACCCGAAAGGGCGCTAGGATTGGTAATGTGAAAAAAAAAAAAAAAAAATCAAAAAATCAAAACCATAAGTCTGAGGGAGCTTTAATTCCCTCACCCAAAGCACGGCACTGGAGAAGCCTCAATTCTCTGATACAAACATGTTGTGGCCCCGGAGGAGCCCTAATCCTCTGAATCAAACAACTCATGGCTTTTGGGGGAAGCCTTAAAACCCCTGTTCAACACACACTGTTGGCAAGATGTCAAAAAGTATGATGTATATAGTGAATAAAGGTCTCAATCCCAAGACAGGCCCCTGGGATAGCCCAAGAAGGAGAAAGTAAATAAAGGCCCAGTACATGTACTAATGCAAAAAAAAAAAAAAAACAGAGTCTCCCGAGCAAGTCTATCCCTCAGCAGCACTAGCCCTCAAGGAGTCAACCTCGACCTCTAAGGTAGCAATGGCAGTCTGGAGCCTGCTCTGCTCCACCTCCAAAGAAGATAGTCTCGCGGCCACGTCTACAGAACGCCGCATGTTCTCAGCAGCTGATTGGTCCAGGTAATGGGCCAGTATACGCAAAAGGGATGCACGAGCTGATTGTTCCTTCTGCGTAGAGAGAAGAGATGCATGCTCGCCCCGCACCAGGGAAATCTGACTAGCAGCACTTATAGCCTCGCCACGAAGGGTGACCAGTCGGGCCTCCAAAATCTCAAGAGTTGTGAGGATCGCTCCAACCCTATGCATCCAAAGCACAGAAGTTAAAACCCACTTCAAGTAAAGAACAAAAGGAAACATTAAGAGATAAGCGATAAAAGAGGGACCTGAAACAGCCCAGATGGGTGTGAAGACACCTCCTCGGTGTCGGAAATACCGCCTATGGCGCTGGAAAGCTGTTGAGTCTCGCCCGACAGGGGCTCAGTATTTTCACCATGGTCGTCAGGAATCGCACAAGTTTCCAAAGAGCCAGGTTCATTAGCATCCAATGGCTCTCTACATCTAAAAGAACATGTGTGCAAAAGGCTAAGATCATGACGAAGACTCCTGACAAGCTGGAGATGAAAAGAAATATATACCTGAAAGGTACCAGAAGGGCTGGCGGCGGCGTTTGCCTCTGTAGTCGCCATTGGGAAGTCTAAGGCGTAAGCTGTGGCATCCTGGTGATCGTGGCTGTGAAATAAAGAAAAAGGGGCTGTTATAAGAAGAACACGCACCAAGAGTTGCCAGATGTGATGAAATCTAGAAGAATGTTGTGGATACCTAGTTCAGAACGAAGGGACAAAGGCTGATCAGAAGTCTCCGTATCGTGGCAGGTCATAGGAAGACCCGATAGAGGAGCTGCAAAAAAAAAAAATAACAACAACATGTGCAAATGTAAGTGGAAAAGAGAAAATTGAAAGGAAACCCAAAGCGGGGCAGCAAGCAATGAAAGCCAAAATACCTGTGATATGGGGGGAAGTGGCACCAGTTTGGCCAACCCAACAGTGTCTATAATGGCTAAAGGTACCTCTTGGTCTATGGAGGGTGGAGGATCTTGCATCATCTCCATCAAGTCGTCAAAAGGGATGCCTGAAAGAAGACAAACATGGTTACATGAGGTGTTGAATAAGCCAATGACTGGTGTTAAAAAAAAAGGGGGGGAAGAACTGGAAATAATAATTTACTGAAGCATGGATTATCAGGGTCCTCCATCGAGGGATCCCAGTTGGGTCTAAAATCGGGATGTCGGTCACATCTATCTCATAATCCCAGTCATCTATGTCGTCATCCTGGGAAAGCCCTTTGTGAGCAACTAGGGCTGAGGGTAAAGGCACGTCATTCTGATCATTGGACTGAAGGGAGCCCGTAGTCGCTCTACAGACTCTGCTAAGATCAAAGAAAGAAAAGGACATGAACATGTACATACGTGGAAAGTAACAAGCAATGAAAACAGAGATCAGTCGCTAGTCACCATCTGCACTGTATCAGGTAAGACCCTAGGCGATGAATATGGAGGGAAAAGGGCAGACCATCTGCATGGATGAGCACCGATCAAATGAGGTCAAAAAGACGAGTCCGACATATAGGCAAATTAAAAAAAAAAATCAAGGAAAATACAACTACACTTACCCTCATGCACTGCGCCAACTGAGTCTACGTGCATAGAGATGTGAGGAGAAAAGCTTGCCCCATCTGTGGATGGAACAAGATAATGAGAAAGGCATTCTCTTAGGAAGAAAAAGCACGAAAGGAAGGTGTAGTCATTACCTGCGCCATAAGGAGGAGAGCCGACCACCTCAGATGGGGGAGTGGGTGAGCTGATGTTGGGCACCGTACGGGTCTCAGGCCGAGCTACACGGCAAGAAGGGCTCACAGTGCCTAAAGGGAAAAGAAAAAATACAGCAAATGGAAAGTTATCAAAAAGATAGATTGACCACAAATGAATATAATGTTTAAATCCTCACCTGAAGGCAAAACAGACCCAAGTGGCTGCGGAATTACTGTCTGAGGAGAAAGGCCCAACTCACGGGCGCCCGAAGATACAGCTGACCACACGTCACCCAAAGTGCGAGCTCTCTGAACCAGAAAGGCCTCGCGGCGAGGTCCAAGAGAAGTGAGAACGCTGCTAAGGTATGCTATCCACTCTTTGGCTAAGTCATCGCTAAAAGTCTGGAAAGAGTAAAGAATCTGTAGGTGCATCCTGCGGTAGCCCACAGGCATGAACAAAGTCTGACCACCATTCATAAGAGGAAGTAGGATCCGGGGCAGCAACCCTGGTCTTTTTCTTTGAAGCACTCTTCTTGCGACTCGGAGGGGCATCGACATGTCCAGCCTCTCTCTGAGCCAAGGACGCTTCTGCGAATTTTCCCTTGCCTTAAAAGCTTCTATCACTTGGGCGGCTGAGTCAGAAAATGCCTCTTCAAGTATCTCTCCCTAATATGGAAATGTGGGCGATCCAGTCTGCGCAAATAATCTCTCTCAACCTGACGAATGGCAACAGAACGCTGTGTAAAGCAACCTCCGTGGCTTGCCCACCAGTCAGCATATCTCCGTGACACATCCCCTCGCTGAGAAGGAGGCAAAATCGAAATATCTGTAGTGGGAGACTCTTGCTGAAATAAATTCCACCACATGCGGATTTGCAAGTGAACAGTCCGCTGGCGCAAAGCTCGGGTCAGGCCTGGAAACTCAAAATCTGAAGGGATCTGTTGATCATAACCAAAGTTTCTCGCAAACCTGTGCGGATAATAAGGCTCCAAAATGGCAGTCTGACCCCGTCTAAAAGTTAGCACCCCAGGGCGAGTGCACTGTATCCAGCTCAAGCGAAGGCACCTCTCAGCAAAATCATGTACTACCTGCTGTGTCCAGGGATCAAACCACCTGGCTGCCCAGAAGATGAATAGTCAGGAAAAGGTCTGAAATTAAATGAAGAATGATCAAAACTCAATTTCCCGGTCTCCCCAACGGGAACAAAGCCCAGTGCATCTCGGGCGAGAGAAAGAAGACTATCACCATCTCCATCCAGCTGATCTATAAATCTGAAAATGGTGGGAATAGAAATGTCTCGAATGTCCCCTGCAGGGAGGCGCCCAGGTAACAAGCAATGCGCCCATGCACTGACATAATGAGTAGCCATCAATATGGTGTTGTCCCGAGGCTGAGAATGTGAAGATAAGGCATTGAAAGAATGATAAATACATGCTAAAGCAGCAGGGGCTAAAGCTAGCTGACATCCACAGGCTAAACGGCAAGCTGGGTAAATAGCTTCTGGGCGCAAAAGAGACTCGTCACCAAGAGGCATGGCAAAAGTGCATAACCAGTAAGCCAAATAGGCGGCCAATGTGTGATCTCATCAAGTTTCTATGGGTTCTCTGTCTGATGCGGGGACTCATATATATGAGGAAGTGCGGGGAGCTCCTCCCGAGGAATCTCGTACATGTCATGGCGAGTTCCCCTCGCTCGAGCAAATTCATTCACATAGCAAAAAGGACCACCATAAAAGTACCTCACCCAAGTGTACAAGCTGACTCGTGGTCGGTAGAAGGAGTGCTAACATCACCAAAGCCATCAGTCGAAGAAGCAGAGTGGCGCGCCTTGGCCAAATCATGCCAGACCCTCAACAGATATCTGTAACAAAACTCCAGCACATAGTGACCCTGTCCATCAGTGGAATCTCTGTGAAAATCATCCAAATAACTTCTTCATAAGGTTCGCCTACAATGGGAAGCCCGGAGATACGATGGAAAGCCCACAAGTCTATAGCTGTTTCGCCTTCTGCAGTGCAAATGGTGTTCCATGTTGGGTTATATCGCTCAGCTACAGCCTGTATCAAACTAGTATAGCAAGGATATCTGTAAAGTGCCGCTGTCACTGCATGACGGATAGCCACAAGGTCAAGCATATGGCGATAATGCTGAAGCACATACTGCAGCACTCTGTTGCCCCGGGGCGAGGAACATGTGAGCGTCTCACGCTCAATTCTCATACCAGCTGGGTTTCTTGCTCTGTAAAATGTCCTGTAAAATACATTGTCCACTGAAAGGAGTCTGTGTAGAGGGCTCATCAGCTGTAGTCAAAAAGAGACCAGTCCTGTGGTTGGAAACTGGGGCCCGCCCCCACCTGCTGCCATCCATGAAGCTGCCAGTAAAGGGCGGGAAATGCTGTGTACACCTGTCAACCGCGAGTATTTGCCCAGTTGTTGTGCCAAAGGTAACTCATTCAGACAGATGTCATGCCAAGGGAAAGCTGGATATGCATACGAAAACAAACCCTCCATACTGTCACGATCAGAAAGAATGGCGCCTTCCAGAGCGAGCCTCTGGGCGCGAGTCAAGGGGATGGGGCCGTCGTCGTCATCACCCGGCCAAGCATATGAAGACACAAATGCCATAACAGATTCATCCGATGGAAGATGTTGAGGATAATCAACAGGGCGCTGAAAGTAGAAATGCCCGTCACGATAAAATATCCAGCTCGGGTCAATGGGCGCTGAGTCGCCAGGGACTCTGTCAAGGTGTGATATTGCAACCGAGTATATCCCCGATCCAAGTCGGAAAGCGTTCAAGTGTCACCAGGGTGGGCTTCATAAAAGGCATCTTCCGACGACAGGTGGAGGGACCGGCGAGCTGGCACAACAGTGGGACGACCACGTCCCCGACCACGAGGGGGACGGCCTCGGCTCCCCCGAGAATCCCGACGTAATCCATGGTTGCCTGGTTATTGACAGGAACAAAAAGAAATATTACAATATGTTGGAAAATACAATTCTAATAGCTGGAAGCAGGGATCATTGGAATACACGCGACAGCTGTCCGATGATGTGGCACGGACTACCTGCCACGTGGGGGGCATTTGTTGTGCCGTATTTTTTTTTTTGGCTTACACAGGAAATAAAATAGTAGAACATATAACAGAAAGAATGCAGAAATGAAATGAATGCAGTGGTTAAGCCTTTGTAGCAACTCAGGAAAAATACGCACAAAAACTCATGAACAGACATGAGTTCATGGATGTTGAAATCAGAAAATCCAGTAAAAAAAAAAACCACACCTTAGTTGATGCTGGGGCACGTACCTCTTGCTGTTGACCGTGGAAGGAGAGGAAGAAGGAAGTAGTCGCCGTGCTTCCCCACTGTTGTGTTGATGATCGCCGCCGCCGCTGCTGTTCCCCAGCGCCGCTGCCGGCTTCCTCAACTGCTGCTACTGTGGCAGCCACGCTCCAGGCCGCCGCAGCCACCCCAGCCGCCGCTGCTGCAGCGGCAACCCTGCTCCTTCGCCGTCGCGGCCCTGTTCCAGGCCGCCGCGGCCCTGCTCCAGCCGCCGCAGGCCACCCCAGCCGCCGCTGCTGCAGCGGCAGCCCGGCTCCAGACCGCCGCAAACCCCCAGCCGCTGCGTCTACAGCGGCGGCCCTGCTCCTTCGCCGCCGCCGCCCTGCCTCCGCCGCCGCAGCCCTGCCCTCGCCGCCGCTGCCTACTCCCGCCGTCGCTGCTGTTGCTGATCGCCGGAAGGGGGGAGGAGGTGTGCGCCGTCGCCCTCCTCCTGCTCTGCTTCGTGCAGGGCGAACCAGAAGAGTCCGGTGCAAATAGGGAAAGAGAAAATAGGAAGAAAAGAAAATACAGGGGTTAATTTGCAAATAGGTGGGTGGAAATTGTGTAAAACCCCCTAACTTAACGCGCAGACCCCCGGGGAGGGTGCGCAAACCTTCCGGCCGGGCGTCTTTTGCCCAGCCACTATAAAAGAAGCCCTGGGGCGCCCCAGGGGAGGAGAGCTTCTTCTGAGCCAGAAAACCCGAGCAAGGCTTCGGGAAAAAAGACTGCAAGACAGTCTGAAAAAAGGGTCTGCAAGGCAACCCTAAAGATCATCGTGCAAGGCACGATTCTTTTCTCTCAAGTTCATAAAAAGGTCCATTGGACTTCTTCTCATTGGGCCAATTTTCTTATTGGGCCTAATACTCCTTATTGGGCCGGACTTGTACTGTCACACAATTAATCAGATATTTTGTGGTTATTGGACCAACAATTAACTTGTGTGATTTATTGGGCCCATCGGCTATTTTTAATTATCCAACGGCGCGTTATATGAATTATTTCACGTGACGTCACATTTATTTAAAACGTAGCACTACGTATTTCTTAATCAAAATCAACTAAGTTTTCGACTAACATTAACGAAATATTTTCCAAACATTATTCTTTATTTTCAATAACATAAAATCAACAAACAAGTTATGTTTCACATCAATTTTAACCCACCTTAAGTTAATTCACATTTAAATCAATTAAATAAATGAAAACATTAACTTAATTCATGTAATTCAAATTTAAATAAATAAATAACGAAAATGTTTAAATAAATAAATAATAATTCTAAAATACCAAAAAATGAGAAAATACATTTAAAAATCAATAAAAAATGAAATAAATATCAAAAAAATCAAAAAAAAATAGATTGCATGTCTGCAACTATGTTTCCCTTCATGCACAATTCATTTCATGCAAATGTGAGTTATGTTCTTTTTCTAAAGGTTTGTCTGATGGTTAATCAAGGGTATTCAGCCCTTTGCGCTGATATAATTAACACTAACTGCGGTTAGTGGGAGGTCAAATGAACTAAATAAGACCATGTCCATATAAATAAATAAAAAAATCCAAATAAATCAAATAAAGATAAATTTAAATTTTTTTTAAGTTTTTAAAAATAATTCTCACAGGCACACTAACCACTGTGCCACTAGTTTTCATGTGAAATATATCTATTTATATACATATACATATTTAGGTAATATCGATTTCACAGTATGAAACCAAATTGAACTATAAGGCCCTTCAAACCGAACTGAACCGTTCGGTTCAGTTTGATTTTTTGGTTTAGACCATTTAATGAACACCCTTATGCATGAGAGTGTCTATTGCCAATTGCCATATTAAGATCAACAATAAGTGCTAAAGGTTTCGCAGATGCACACTGTCGTCAACATGAGTTCCAGGAGGGTGATTACATCATGATCAAGTAGAGATACTTAATGATCCATTGATCCTTTACCTCCTCTTGCGAGTAATGAATGTCCACCTTCAACCCCTATACCTATTCGATGCGAGTAAATTGAGCACACATTAAGTGAGCAGATTGTCACTTCTAGGGATGGAGCACTAGTGCAACTTAGTTCATTGGAGACAGCGCCCTTCGACAATGACACATGGGTCAAGAGGGAGGAGCTACAGGGGATTGACCCCGACTTGTTGGAGAGGTACCAGGGCCATTAAGGCTCGTACTTAATGAGATCGAATTCCTCCCAGCCGGGAAGGATTGGTAAGGACATAAGGGCAGGGGCCGGCTTTGGCCTAGCGTTCATGTATCGTCGTCAGGGGACTCCATGCAGTACACAGGATTCCATCTGACTTGATGATGGTCTAGATCCGTAGAACTTTGGACAACGAGTCCGTAGGGTCAAGTTTCAACCCATTTGGGGCCCATTAGAGTCTACGTGTGATTATTAATTCGAATTTCGTATGATTTCAGAAGTCTTAGGGTATTTTGGTCATTTTGAGTGGGAGTCCAAGGGTTATGGTTAGCTATAACCTTATAAAACTGATGATGTTGTACTTTCTAATGGAAAAGTTTAAAGTTGCTTTGACTACGAGAGTTCCATGAGAATGGCTACCACCTCACTTGGGGAGATTATATGAAGCAGAGCAGAAGCATTATCACCGTCGAAGAAAGATGCTTAAGAAAGAAAGAGCAGTTCAAAACTTCAGAGTGATGACTCCACTCAATCACCTGATGATGATGATGATGGTGCTGCTACAGGTATTGGAGCTACAAAAGGTTATGGACTTGGGGGTATCCTTTCAGGATATGAGGATTATTCAACATCACCCCATCAACAAGAAGAAAGCCAAGGGGAAGCACAAGAACAACATGGGGAATATAAGGCCAACAAAGACAAGTAAGGCATGATTGAGGATATGGGCTTTCTTATCCACCCATTTTTAGTCCCCTAAAATTGACATATTCATATATCAGCTCTAGTACTGGGACAGGTTACTTTGGCAATATTCAAACTATTGGGTATGGTAGTTTCTTCACTCCAGGACAACTAGGAGAAAGTTCAAGCCAACAAACAATGACACCTCGAAGTATCCAAAAAGGATTCCAAGACATCGTCAGTTCTTTGTTTGGCTATGGATATACCCAGTATGGAGGACATGACCATGGGCCACCTGCTCAGTTTCATGAAGCAGAGGACGAGGGTTCTGAAATGTGAAACTGACAAGGTATTTTTATTTATTTCATGTTATAAACTTGTAGATATATCTTCTTTTTTCAATGTATGAACATAATCATTAGTGTCTTAATCATCGTTATTGTTCTTTATGATGGATGAACATGATAAGAATTGAATTTCAATGAATGTTGTATGTGTTTTCATAATTTTCTGCAATTTTCTGATTTTTCAGAATTTTCTCTTTTTCCTGATTTTTTTTCTTCATTTTCACATTTTTCTTCATTTTTTAACCTGGACAATCCGGATCGGCCAGATTCCCATGGAATCAGGCGAATCCTGCGACCCGACCCGACTCGAATCAGGGTCGGTTGGGTCCGATCCAACTTTGCCATCCATGATCCCACATCAAGGTCTAAACTCTAACCCAAAATCTGGGCATTGAATTGAAGGAATCTTCTACATATATAGCAGTGAAATTCTCATGGATTCCAATATGAGATCAAAACACAACACCCCCCTTGCACCGAACCAACTAGTTTGGGGAGCAACACTAGTAGGGACAAGTGTTCGCATATAGAGAGAGGATCCAATGGTAAACACCTCTCTAATACCATGTTAAAAACTCTAACCCAAAACTAGACATTGAGTTGAGGGAATCCTCTATATATGTAGAGGTGAAACTCCCATGGATTTCCAGAATGGCAATAAACCACAACTGCCACCATCATATTCTTGCTATAGGCTCAAAGTGTTATATCTTCATGAATTATTTTTCGAAGGTACCAGAATACTAGTTAAATTCATTAAATAGAAAGATAAAACGAAAAAACAGTTCTGATGTATACACCACCGTAGAGCAGAGAAAAGAAAAAAGAAAAAAAAAAAAGAGAACAAAAAGCAAACCACCCCACCGACCATCATACTAAGATGGTACAATGGCAGATTAAGTCATAAAATGTCTCCAAGACAGGAAGCTGTTGAAGATACCTTAATTCATTATATCTCCATGAATTAGAAGTCATGATCTAAGCAAATGAGATAAACTTAGATCAATCAATCAAATATAAAAAAATTGGCTCAAGCCACAAGCAAATACCCCGCCTCGACTTGAACCCCTGACCACCCCCTCCCCACACAATCCAATGTCCACCCCACCTACAAGCAGGGAACAATAAAGACATTGGGAGAAATAAGGAGATACTGACAAAATGTTAAGAATTAGAAAAGGATGATAAAGATATTGAGAGAAATAACAAGTTATGGTATGATTAGAAATTCCAAGTTTTTGTCATATAAGCAAGTACGGGAAGGAATAGAATTGAGGATTTTCTCACCCGGCATCTGAGTTTAGAAACATGCAAAGACACTTCACTGTAGGAATCCAATCCAGAGACAACCTTGCCACCAAGCTCTTCTTTCTGTATTCCAAAATGATCACTATAAAACTCACGAGTTAGTGTAGTTTCACATTCTCCACTCGTAATAGAGTCACTGAAAACTTGGTCATGCAGAGCCGAGGTGCTGCTGGATCGTTTAAGCTGATCTCTGTGTTCTTGGCATGACGCATTATATCCTCCTCTTGCTTATCAGCAAAATGAATTTCACCATTATTTGATGCTTTCCTGTTCAAGCTTTGGGTTATATTATCGAATTTCCCACCGTGTTCAGGAGTAGATCTGAGTCCATGCAACTGGATTGCAGACTTTTCATCTGTTCCTGTCACATTTTTCGGGAGGCCTGTAGGTAGTTCTTTCTTTACATTTCCACTGTGAATATTGCTGTTCAAACTTCCGGTACTCTTCACAGATCCAGATGGAGGCACTGCTTTAGCAAGGTCAGCAGCCTTCTTCTTATAGTTTCTTCCTCTTGTCCACATGTTTTCAAGATTTTCAGGAGCAAGAACTTGTGTTCTTCTTTGAGTTGCAGCATCCAGTACCCTTGCCCAATCTGCTGGCCGTGGCTGTACTAAGTTTCCCTGGGAACCATCCACTGATGTCTCTCCAGTTTTGGCCAAAATCATATCCTTTGTTTCATGGGGAGTCTCATTCCTTTTCAAAATAGATCATCATTATGGGGAGGTCCATGCACAGAGCTATACGCACTGGTTGGCTTGTCATTATGCATCTCCCTGTTCTTATCATCTTTAGCGGCGAGGAAAAGGTACTCAATCAATTCATTTATATACCTGAAAAATGGAGAAATACTTTGTCATAATATTAGATTTTCACTGACAAGTGAACAAATGTAGAAGAAGCTACAAATTATAACAACTAAAATCTAACCACGTCGATGCCAGAAAACAAAGAAAGAAGAAAATTGAGAAAAAGGAAATGAAATATTCAAGTTGGCAGACAATTGTAGGATCATAATTCAACAAAACTTAGCATTTTGGATTCTTTAACTTGTGGACTGCACTACAGAATGTAGTGTTTTTCCACATCTTTGGCACAGTTTGTTAGTAATTTGTCTGCATCTCTTTCTAACATGTTACTTTTCATTCTTGCAATTGGACCCCTTCATTTTTGCATATGACAAAAAAAGTCATACTTGCCATGGCAGTCGCTTAGGTGCCGCTTAGGTGAAAGGCGCTCTGGCAATAGCCAGGCACCAGTCTGCCTTACTAAGGGGTCTAAAAAGGCGCCATCTAGGTGGCCTAGGCGATCACCTTGGTCATCTGGGCACCTTGGGGCTGCCTAGACCCACTCAAATGACAAAAGGATCCAACTTAAAGCCCATCCTATTTGCCTCTCATCCTCAATCCCTTCCCCCCACCCCCAACCCCCGTGGCAACCCCATCTAAGGTTTCTCATTTCCCCGACCAGTTCTGTTGGTGCCACCACCAAGATCCACTGCTGCTGCTGCCTCCAGCCACCGTCACCAGCACCTCCGACTGACGCTGACTGACTCCAGTTCTGTGTTTACTCCGGAAGCCCACCTCCAGACTACACTCTTCCGCCCTCCGCCATCAGCCTTCTGGGCCCTGACACAGCACCATTGCCTGCGGACCTCCACCACCACTGACAGCCACACAGGTATGCCTCTCTCTCTCTCTCTATCTATCTCTTATCTCCCTCCCTCCCCCTCTGCCACACATCCTCCCTCCCTCCCCCCCCCTCATCCATCCTCCTCCCCCCCCCCCCCCACTCCCTGACTGGCACATGCCCCTCCCTCTCTAATTCTCTATCCTCACAGTGATTAGACTGTGGTCAGAACAGTCTAATGACTGTATTCACAGTCATCACTATGTCACTGTGACACAGTGATGACTGTGTTCAAAACTGTCTTAAGGACTGTCTAATGACTATGTTAGACTATGAACACAGTCAATGACATCCATTATGTTGTTGTTGTTGTCTTTTTTTTTTTTTTTTTTTTTTGTGGGGGGGGGGGGGGGGGGGGGGGGAGTGGTGGGTGGGGGGTTGATGAAGGGATGTACAAGTTTAGAGGTATAACCACAAAAACGTCTATACAAGGTGCTCTTCCCCGCAAAAGACAAGTAGTAAAGAGGAGAACACCAAGCTAGTGTGTCCCCTTAATTCCCCAATAAGAAAAGGAGAGAAGAGTTCTTCCCCCACATATTACAATAATGCACTGTTTCCTGGTAGTTCTTGATCTTGCGACGTATCGACATGTCGCGTTCTTAACGCAATAGGATGGGTGTCGTGTTCATTTTTTAAACGTGGCCCGTTGTCCGTTGACTGTCGCTATCTAGTTTTTTGACCGTTGCTCATTTTTGTTGTTTGCAGTCGGAGTAGTTGTGTCACGTGTCGGGATGCATGTAGTGTGAAGGCAATGTACCAGTTGTCACGATCAGAGTAGCACTCATACAAGGGACACGTGTCGGGTCCGACTGTCAGCACTGACTAACTTTGTAGGGTCGTGATGAGGAGGACGTCGCATTTTGCTCTAGTCGCGACAGTCGAGTTGTCGCATTCTAAGATCCAAGACCTATATACAAAGCCAGTGGATCTATCCCTCCCTTCCCCCTCTCTTCCTCTCTTCTTCTTCTCTTCCCCTCCCCTCTCCATGGTGCACCCCTCTTGGTCGTCTCTTTCGACTTGCGACATGTGGAGCTTGAAGTCGGCTTCCCCCTACTTGTAAGCGACGTTAATGTGGAGCTTAGAGCAAAGAGGAGATGGCCACTTACATGAGAAAATCCCAATGGATTGGCTTTTCTATTGGAGGTAAGGACTTCGATCATTCCCCCTAGTTCTAGCATGTTTTAGGCCCTCCCCACCTTGTCCAAGCTTTGTAAACTTCGTTTCACGCTTCCTTACCTTGTGCATGTGGGTGGGGTATGTGTGACCTAGTTCATGCATGTGAGCTTCTCATGAGAATAGATAGCTTCCCTTGTCATGCATGGGTGTGAATGAGGGTGGTTTGAGCTTCTAGCACTTAGTTCATTCTCCATGCTCCCCACCCCCGGTTTGTGGCATGGTTGTGTTTCTGGGGAAGGTTTTGAGGGCTCTGCCATGACAGCCAGTCCTCAAACTGAGGTCGCGACATGTTGGTGGCTGCGACGTTTCCCCGTTGCCTTCTTCTTCTTCTAGTCGCACCGGCCACGCTGTCAACAGTGTGGGTGTTGCCTCTTGCTCCAGAACACGTCAGGCTTCTTGTCGCCTTCTAGTTGCGACAACTTGTCCATCGCTAGGAGTGTAAACGATTTGAGTCGAGCCGAGTAACACTCTGCTCGAACTCGGATTCGTTTATTTTTATCAAGCTCGACTCGGCTCGATACTCACCGAGTATCTATATTTCCGTTCAAACTCGACTCGATTCATTTTTAAAGTGTTCGAACTCGACTCGATAAACTACTCGTTTATATAAACGAGCCCAAACTCGAGCTCGAAATCGAGCTTGCTAGCATAAGTTAAAAATTGCTCAACCTTACACAGCTTTAAAATTTTTAATTCAAATCCTATCTCAAATTCGAACACAAGCTCCAACAATTTAATTTTTATTTGAACTCAACCGAGTTCAACTTGGCCTCCAGTTGGTGCCTAGAGGGAGGGCCAAAACATGAACATTGAACGCCTTGGAGAGCCTATGAGATATAATTTTATAGCCACTCTATCCAATATACAATTTCTAATACCCGATATGGGATTAATAGACACAAAACACACAGGGGAGTGGCCGGTGCAGGGGGTGAGGGGGGTGCGTGGTGGGTGCAAAGGGTGGGGAGGTAGGAGAGAGTCCCTGCAGGCACAACGAACGGCGTCCGGCGTCGCCAGAACTGCCGCGCCGGCATCCGCAATGTTGGGGCGGCACTGCAACCTCATCCGGCATTGCTGCAACTCCACAGTGCAGCGTGGGAAACCACACGTCTGCACCTCCGGCGATGGCGCTGCGACAACCAAAAACACCGTCCGATATGGCAGGGGTCCATAGGGGTCACTGGAGACTCCGGTGACCGACCGCGGCTCCCCTTGGCCGCACCGGTGAGCGCACCTGCTGCACAGTAGAGGCTGGGGAGGAAGAAGATGATAGCGGTGCTGAGGGAACTTGAAACACTATATTTTGTGTTTATACCCTCCTTTCATGATTTGCTTTAAACCAAAATTTATGTATATACCTCCATTGTATAATTTGTATATATATACTATGGCATTTAGTCTATTATATTTAAGCCCTCACTTATGTAATTTGTAATATATTTAAGTCCTTACTTACAAGATTTATTTAAAACTAAATTTTATGCATATACTCTCACTACATAATTTGTAATATACACCCTAGTATTTAACATCTTTACCATGACCATTGGATGGGATAATAGATGGCTGAGATCAATCAAGTAAAAAAATTTTAAAATTACACTCTTTATATCTAAAATTTTACATATCAACCCCAACTTTTATTTTATTTATTACATTTCATTATGTCAAAGTAACCAAAGAATTTATATTCTATGAAATATTTAATAATTTAATTATTTAATAACAAATATTTAGACAAGCCCTTAACGAGAATTTAGACGAGTTCTTAACGAGTATTTAATCGAGCCATTAACGAGTACTTAAATGAGTTGTTCGCAAGTATAATCAAGTCGAACTCACATGTGTTCAGACTCAGCTCGTTTGTGAACCGAGTTTTTTTTTTCTGTTCAAACTCGACTCATTTGTCTAATAAACAAGTTGAGTCAAGCTTTTATCGAGCCGAGTGTCGAGCTACTCGTCAAACGTATCAGCTCGTTTACACCCCTAGTGTCGCCTTCTATGTCGTCTAGCTAGTCGTTCCGTTCAAAGCCGTGCTTCTACCAAGTTTCGAGTTTCTTTGTTCCTGTGGCACCTGTGTTGTTCCTAGCATAGTCCTACACTAGTTGGTTTGCCCAGTGCTCGGCACTTGTGGGCTTGTCCCGTTGCGTGGGTTGTTACCGTTTCTCGAGACCCCCCGTCCTCATGAGCCTGTGGAGGGAGTACTCTAGGCTACGAGCATGCTTGAGTTCGAGCATCTGAGCTGAGGGGAAACGGTGTGGACAACGATGTTGAGTCATTTGTAGAGCTTCGTGGTTGGTCTGAGATGCCGAGGTGGTCTTGAGGTTGTTCTTCCGACACAGATCGATCAGTCTTTTCTCACTACCTCACTCTACGTGGTACCGGAACCATCTAGAGGGGCCAGGTGTGAGACTGTAGTCTAACTAGACTACAGTGGTTGTTGTCGTTCTTTGAGTTATGCGGCGTCACTCCGACGGGAGGACGGTAGGCCTAGATGTGTGGTCGAGGATAAGACACTGGTGGCACTCCTAACCAGTCGACTAGTGGTAGTTAGTTTCTGTGGTTAGTGTTGTTGTCCAGATGGACTTACCTCCGTCTATGTTTACAGTCATGTGGTAGTCGCAGTGAGTTGTTTACACAAGGTTCACGGCCGTGTGGCGTTCCCCGTACGGTAGTCGTGTAGTTAACCCTTTACCTTCCGCATTTTCCCTTACTAGAAAAGATTGTTGCTTTTATTTATTATGTTAATTGTACATGTTTATTGATAAACCAGAGTTTTGCAAGGCAGATCGAATCGGCCCGATTCGAGTGAATCGGATCAAATCAAGGCGAGTCTGCTCTATGATTTGCGTGATTCTCCTAAGCCGATGGCGAACAGGCCGAATCAAGCGCATCGGTGTCGATTCGATCCCCTACGGATCGGACCCGATTCGCTTCGCGGATCCGACTCGATCTGCCTCGGTCGACACCCTTAGGAGTCGACCGACACCCTGCAAAATGGAACTATGCAGTCCCAATTCACATAGTTTCACGCCAAAAACCCTTCTTCTCCCTTCTTTCCCCCATTCCCCTCAAGGAAACCCTAGATCTACACTCCAAGAGTCCTAAGGAGACATCCTACGTGGATTTGAAGGTGCTTGGAGGCTTTCTTGGGTGTTTTCATCCCTCTCTTCACCCATTTCACTATGTTGAAGATAACCCACCCACCATGTATGTTTCATGTTTTGATTTTTTTTTGTTGATGTATAGGAAATATATTCATGGGAAATGATGTTGCAAGTGATTAGTATTCACTTGCCTTAAATCTACAATTTCTTCACATAGATTTGGTCATTTCTTAAATTTTTTAAAATTATTTTTTAAAAAAAAAAATTGCAACCTATGTGCATTTTATAGCATTGCAACTTACAACGTCTAACGTGTGTTAGAAATTGTTTGTATGTGAAACCAACGTTAAAAAAAAAATTTGTCCAAAATGTAACGATTATTTGTTTTACGTAGATGGCACCGAAGAAGGGCAATAGTGAAGACATTGGGTGACAGCATGGGACCGCATTGGGCAGTAGGCACAATTACAAGTGCAACTATTGCGGCCATATGGAACAAGTCACAAGGAGGTGGCGTCTCTCGCCTAAAGAAGCACCTTGTAGGTGGGTGGCTAGCAGGGTACCATGATGTGCAGGGTTGCAAGTCGATGCCTGCTGAAGTAAAGCGACTCATGGTTGAACACTTGAAGGGTGTTCGGGCCAAGACTGTAAGAAAGAGGCGGACAAGGAGATGTAGGAGAGGATCATCTCAGAAAGACAGCAAGATGAAGACGACAATGATGAGCCAAAAATTTATGCAGAGCATGTGCCTCATGAACCTCTCAGACGAGCCAAAGAACAAACCAGGGTTGAGTCATGGGAAGCTGAGAGAGGGAGTTTTGAGGTTGGCAGTGGTAGTGGTGGCAGTGGGTCCAGTGTTAGGGGCGAGGCCCAGTCCCATCGATTTTCCAATGTGGGGGATTACTTCACTCAAATTCTAGCCGAAGTCCCAGTCCCAGACCTACAAGAAAGGCAGAGGAAGAGATCCACAGGTGCAACCTTAGAAGAGATGGATCCTAATATATATTCTCGGGAGCATGGCAAGCAAAGCAGAATTGAGGATCCATACAACCAGTAAGGGCCTAGATATAAAGTGGGTCGTGCAGTGGCAAAATGGTGGCATCATTCAGGCATTTCATTCAATGTAGCTAATAGCCCATATTACAGAACCATGATCTAGGAGGTACAACGCCATGGGCTTCATGTGCAACCTCCCTCATCAAGAGACTTGGCAGGGAGATAGCAAGTGCAACCATATTGATGTGTGATGGTTGGTCAGGTACCACCAAGAGCAACCTCATCAACTCCTTGTGTATTGTGATAAATAAGTGTTCTACCACAAATCTATTGATGCATCAAATAGAGTGCACAATGCTGAATACATTTTGAGTTTGATGCAAGAGGTTGTTCATAAGACAGGAGAGCAATACATTGTTCAGGTGGTGACTGATAATGGCTCTGCTTACAAGAAGGCAGGGGAGGAGTTGATGGACATTTATCCCCATCTTTATTGAACCCCCTGTGCAGCACACTGTGTAGATTTAATGTTGAAAGAGATTGGCACACTACAACCCGTAAGGATGGTAGTCGAGGCTGGACAGAAGATCACAAGGTACATCTATAATCATCATGTTATTCTGGCATGGATGAGGGAGTCCACTGGTGGAGAGTTGTTGAGACCGGCCATCACATGCTTTGCAACTAATTTCATTGTCTTACAAAGCCTCCTGAAGCACAAAGACGGTCTAAAACGCATGTTTAGGATAGACAGATAGGCGCAGAGCACTTTTGCAAGGACATTGGATGGTAATGAGGTTGAAGGGATCATCTGCAGCGCTAATTTCTGGGACCAAATCTTCAAGCCGGTGCAGATCATTGAACCTCTTTATGAGGTTTTAAGGGTGGTTGATGGGGATAGAAGACCAACCATAGGGTTGGCTTATGCAAAAATTGAAGCTGCGAAGAAGATCCGTGAGGTGTCCCCTCACTATGCACATTTGGCTGGACGTTGTTGAGGATCGGTGGGATCGACAGATGAGTAAAAATCTACACATGGCGGGTGAAAAAATTTACTTCCATTGGTTTTGAATTTAGTACATGAATTTATTTTCTTTTCTACCCCCATTGTAGCTTACTATCTCTATCCTACTTACCATTATGCGATGGAGCTTTCGTACGATGATGACTTGACGGCCACCTTTACGCGAGTTGTTGAAAGGTTGTCAAGGAGTGCAATAGATGCAGCAGATGCTATTGATCAGGCGAGCAGTAATCTCTCTACAGATGTCAATTACAAGTTTGATATTTTGCTAATAGACTTCATTGCGGCAGATGAAGAGCTTTTGAGAAGGGGTTGGGAGTTTTGCGGAGCCATCCGTCATTGCTAGTCGAGACCGTATTGACGGCGATAATGTGTTTTCCCTTTCATTCTTAGATATTAGTAGACCCAACGATTGACTAATTGAGTATGACTAACTTTTTTGCAACTAATTGGTGGTTCAACTTTGGGCATTTGACACCCATATTGAGGAAATTGCAGTGAAGATCCTGTCACAGACCTCCTCCAGCGGGTGTGAGAGAAACTGGAGCACCTTTGTATTGATACACACCAAAGTTCGGAACAGGTTGTCACATAGACGCTTGGACAATTTGGTATATGTGCACTACAATATGAGGTTGAGGGTGAAGCATCTCACAGATGATCCAAAGCGGGGGGAGGTAGAGTATGATCCGGTTGACATTGGGTTCCTACGAGATAATGAAGACCCAATGGTTGCATGGGTTGCACGAGCGACCACAGAGCGGAGAGAGTATGAGTTAGTTGAGAAGGCAGATGATCCTGAAGATCCACCTCGTCCAACACATTCTTAACTAGGGTTGTAGAAGTTGCAGAAAAGGAGGGAGAACATGGAGATGTGGGACAGGCACATTCTTCTCAATTCTGGGCCGAAGCAGAGGATGAAGTGGATCTTCTTGGCGACTTACGAATGGAGCGTGCCATGCCTTCTAGAGGTGAGACAGTAGTTATCATTTGTTAAATGTATTCATTCAATATTTTGTGTTGTCCTTACCTTAATTGTGATGTTAGGGACAATTACAGATGGTGCAAACCTTGATGATAAAGTGGACTTTCAAATATTGATGCTAGGCCCCGCAGCCCACTCACAATCTATGAGAGAAGCACATGCAATTGCTACCTCACAACCAAGAAGGAAGGGGTCACATATGCAATCTGCTGCTCCATCCCAAGCTACAAAAGGAAAGGCGGTGGCGACATCCCAACTTGCAAAGGGGAAGGACAAAGATCAAGCATGTGGCCCAGCCAAAGGCATTGTCATACGAGAGCCATCTGCCCTAGCACAAAAGAAGAAGAGTTGGTTCTCCTTGGGATCCAAGAAAGGAAAAAAAATGGTTGCCCCTGTTAAAAATCCACTTGATTTTGCAGATTTAGAAACCTTGGATCCAAATGCAGAAGAAACACCTCCCGAGGTTTCTCCCCGATTACCTAACAGCCGCTCCCATGACTCCATGACTACTAGTTCACCGAGTGGGTCTGTAGGAGGAGGTAATGGAGATGGGGGAGGGGACAACGGTAATAATGGAGATGGGGGGGGGAAGGTGAGAGTGGACAGAGAGGGGGAAGCGATGGTGGGATGATATTCACAGAGGAGCAGCACTATGACCATTGCACTCAAGATGGTGATCGTGGCGCCCCAATGCAGTACAATAGAAGGCAGAAGTTTCGCCATGGTGGTGGTGCAGAGGGTTCAGCAGTGGACAGTGACAGTTATAACACTATAGTATCTGACTTCGAGAGAATGAGCATATATGAGTCTATGAGATTGTATGGGGGCCATACTTATCAGGCAGAGTCATCAGACACAGGCTACTCCAGTGGCTATGCACCACAGGCTACCCTGCACCATATTTTTATCCACCTCCACCTGTTCATGTTCATGTTCCTGTTCAAATTTATGCTCCTTTAGAGGATGTACAAATGGCGAGTCTGAGGGTAGTCCGTCCTAACTGCAAAATGTGGGACTACTATGTGAGAAAGTTTCGGACCAGATACAACACCATGATGTCTTGGGATGAGTTTCGTACCTTTATGTTTCAAACCAAAAGTTATCATCTTATTGGGGAGCTACCCTCAGAGTCAGATGAGTCTGTCCAGCCCCAGTGGGGTACATATGATCCATATCAGCAGGGATATTAGGGGTATTAGGCTCATTGTATTTTGTATTTGGATTGGAGTTTGATGTTTGTACGAGTCTCATTGTATTTTGTATTTAAGATTGAATTCATGTTTGTACTCAATTTCTAATAAAATTGATTGAAAATAGATGTTTGTGTAGCATTACATGACATAAATATCATCGATTATACATGAAATTCTCCATAGGAGGCTTTAAACAAAGAATCAGCCAAAAAAAAACATCAAATCCATGCCAATCTGGCTAGACCTGGGGCAGATCCATAGGTTTTTGGTCGGATCTACCCAAATCAATCCGAATCAGATCGAATTAGAGCCAATCTGATTCGGCCCGAATCGGCGCTCCAGCAAACCATGATCTATTATGCTTGTTAGAACCAGTAGGGGATTACTAGTCCCTACTGGGCTTCTTCGTGAGGCTCACTCCCTTCCTTTCCCAGGTGAGACTTCACAGCAGTAGTAGGTTGCGCGGCAGGCAGAGGAGATGGATTCGTAGTAGCCGATTTGTCCTTAGCAGTGTCCCTTTAGTTCGTCAATATTTCACCTCAAGGTATGCCCTTAAGGGTTATGTCTTTCCTTTTTACTTGTGCTATGTGTTTGGGACTTGTACCATACTTGTACTACGTACCTTGTGTTACTTTCACTTGCACGTACATTTCTAGTCATGTAGTTGGTATTTATTTCCTTTACATATTTTGTTAGACTGATCTTTCAACCCTTCGAATCTTTGGATCCATGGGTGGCGGCGTCAGAAATCGAGTCCTTGGGGGGAGCCGAGGGTCGAGTTTCCGGGGTCATTACAGTATCAAAGGTATTCGAGTTTATCTCGATGTAAATAAACACCAATCTTGGTCGATGGGGAAGGGTCCAGTACTGAAAACCTAAATCGTTTGATAAAATAATGTTGAATATAGTAATATGCCAAACCAATGCATATTTATTTCATAAGAATTTTCCACGTGTTAATAGCGCCTTGACAACTATAAAAATGGTGAAGGACCTTTTTCTTGTACTCCATGGTATATTACAGCCATAATTAACACTCAGATCCCTATCTCTACAATTAACTAAGGTTCTCAAGATCTGATCATGCACTAGCAGTGGCATAGGAGTTAAACTCAACAGCAGGTCACTAGCCACAGATCATAGTCTGATTGATGCTTGCAGGCCAATAGGTTGTTTGTCTCACACTTATGAGCTCCATCATATGATAAAAGAAGAATTTGATTTGTTTGGAGAACAGATTGAGTTCAATGGCACAGCATTCTTACTAGATATGAGTAGAAGGGCACAACAATTCAACAAAGAATGAGACATTTGCAATACACAAATACAAAGAAAGATATAAGCTTCATGAGCAAAAATGAGATAGTTTAAAGCTTTGATGGCTCAAATTATGGAATGGTGTGACAGGAAAATAAAATAAAGTTCAACCATCGACATTCTAAAGTAGCATATGCTTGCACCTTTAAGAGATTTAGCATTATCTTTCTTGAAAGCAAGGGAAAACTTTTGTTGCTATGCCATCAAAGAAAGAGTAGAAAACAAGCTGTAGAAGACTATACAGATCACAAAGTTCAAATAGAATCATGCATAGGAATAATAAGGGATGATCTAAGATGACACTCAATATCAAGGAGCAGCTCACCCAGGGCTAGCAAAGTTCATAACAGGTTGCATCACCAAGCATGTCAGAAGCTCTCTGCTAAAGCACATAACAAGTGGACACTGAGCTTCTCGTGGCCTTAAGACTACAGCTAAAACTCCTCCCATAAGTCGTCGTAGAACCTGTAATCACCACACGATGCAATTGAAATGTCGTTGACAAGCAAGGATATTTAAGCAAATAGGATATATTATATCATGACAAAGTAATACAAGAAACGCTGAATGATAATCTCAATAGTCCATGCATACCTTATACTCACACTCTGGAGACATCAAAGCAGGGTGAAGCTCCTTTGACATGATGAGATGGTGTTTCAACCTTTCATCTCTCTCCTCAAATGACAGAGTTCCCATAACATCTGCTCCTATCTGAGATTGATTTCTTCTGTAAAGTTCAAGGTGATTGCCTATCAAGTCCACCATATCCCTGACAAAGAAAAGGAATTTAATTTTGTCAACTATGCACACGTTTATTCTGGAATTCCCTTGTTGGTGATTTACAAAAGCAACATAAAAGCACCTTGTTAGTAAATCGAGAAGATTGATCTCCTTGACCCTTGCAGATATTTCTCCAAGTACATCAAGTAAGAGAACACGTATCAGTTCTGGGGCCTCCTTGTCAGGCGTTATAGAAGAATACCACAAGTCTATTACAAAATCCTGCAAAATCTTATTTATAAAATCATTGATGGCAGCCTCTATAGGTGGAGAATCTATTTTCCTCTTCCATCTAGGTAGAGAAGGTGCCGTTGAAAGGCAAGGATCATGAACAGGCAATTGCTTCTTTCGCAGATGAGAAAGGTATGTTGCCCTAAGACCTCGTCGGACTTTCCACCGAAGTTCCACTTCGAGAGATAGATACCGTAATGCAGAAAATATAAGAACAGCAATGGGAATATTCATCCACATTGATTTACTAGTATCTGCAACATCAAGATCGCAACAAAAGAAGGTGATATTCATATTCCAATGACAACATATCAACTAATAATAAAATGCAACATTTGGCAGAATAGAAGAAAGTAAAATCTTCGAGAATAATAGATGGAGGAATTTTATCCTAGTCACATTAGAAAAGAGAGAAATTTTATCATGTTGCAATGCACACATGCCAAATGGTACCTGTTGGCACAAAGGCATTTTTCTAAATCCTAAACAAGAAACTTAGATGGGCCTGTATATCGATGAAGTGAATGATTATTTGATCAGAATATCCAACGAAGCTAAAGGTGAGAGTCTAGGCATGTTAGGCAACATGTTTTCTACCATAAAATACCATGAAGGAAGAAAATGGCTGGAGTTATAAAAAAAAAAAAAGGCCTTCAAGGTTATGTTATCTAAAGTCTTGGAAACACTGATTATGTCTGGGTGCAGAAAGACAAATTTGGATGAAGCACTTATATAAGTAGTGAATGGTCTCAGGAAACATCAATAATAAGAAAGATGTGATAGTATGTAAGAGGACAAATAGCAATATACAATGTTAAAAAGAGGCTAAGCCATTTCAGACAAATTAAGCATAAGAAAGAAACAATATTTCAGAATTATATTACTCCTAAACAGCTACAAATTTTTAACAGCTTTGACCATTATCCTACATGCAAGATTAGAAGGCCTATTCTATCATGGTGGCAGCGAGGACAGGATCATTTCTGTGATGTCTCGGGTTTCCCAGATCCTGATTATCAGGTAGTGTGTTGGTTCGTGTTCTGTCAACCCTTGGGTAGAGGTGAGACCCATTTTTGAACCCGAAAATAGCAGTCAATTGGGTGTTTGCAACTAACACCTGCAAACGTCAGCCTAGGACAACACGTTTAGGTGGTTTGTCCAATGGTGGAACCAGGGTGTCAAGGTGTTCTAGCAGTGGTGTCAGACCCCTGTCGAGTAGTAGTGTCTGACTGTCTGGTCAGCATGATGCATTTCCGTAGTGTGCTGGCCAGCTGTCAGACATTTGACTCCGAATGCCATGTCGCAGCTCACATGGCCAAGAACACATTCCCTGGTGCTTGGCCTCGAGTGGTGGACAAGGTTGTGACAGCGAGGAGGAGGTGGCCAACCTGCAAGAAGGCCCCAATAGGTTCAGCTCTTCGTTTTAAGGTAGGGTGATTCCCCCTCCCCCCCTTCCCCCCACCAACACACATACACACTTCCAAAGCTCGGATGCTCAAGCTTTCCAAGCAAAAGCACGATTATTTGCATTTTGAGGGTTCTCCATGATAAGGGTGTAAAGCGAGCTTCGCTTCTCTTGATTTTCCGTGATTTTTGGCAAATGCATGTGTGAATGCGTGTGGGATGCTCTCCCCTTCCTCTACCCCTCTCCTCTTTCATTTTCATTTTTTGTGCTGGATTTGGGGTTGCCGTAAGAGGGAAGGCTTTGTCCACACCCTGTGTATAGACACATCAGCCATAGATGACACGTTCTGAGCAAGTCATCCCGACCTACCATGCCTATGCCCTGTTTTCCGGAACACATGTTTGAGCCAATTCTGGTCGTGTCACAAGTAGGTGACATTCTAAACGTGCCACCCAAGAATGACATGTTTCGAGTTGTTTTTCCAAGTGTTTCTGTCACGCACTTCTATAAGGATGTCAGTGACTCCTGCCGCATTCTGAGTTAGAAACCCCGTAGGCTTGGCCTTTTGTTCCCTGAGGTTCTCAGAAGATTCACTGTTGAGAAGTTTTTCCGAAGTTTTTGTAGGCACGCCACAGGTGGCTGACGTGTTTTGAAGGCATCAGTCAGGCTTGATGCCTTAAGGTTTCAGTTGTTCTTCACGTGTTCTCAGTATGTTCCATGTTGCCTTTCAAGATCACCTTCCATGCACTCAGAGTCCCGCAGATGTCAGTGCTACGTTCCTAGTGCAACACCCTACTAGTCAGACCCTAGTGCTTCGAGCACGTCATGACCAAGGAAGATGTCGGAGTTTTGGTCCTTGTGCTTGGGGCACAACTGGTTTGGAGCCATTTTTCAGGACCCTCTGTTGTTTGAACCTACATCCAGGTTGGGGGAAAACAGCCGGAGGCAGTGTCTTTTGTAGATCACTTATGTGCACACTTGGTTGGGGGAGAGGACATCGTAGGGGAGTTGTGGAGCCATGGTTCCCAAGTCCCAACTGGTCTCATCTTTCTCACTTACCTCACTTTACAAGGTTTCGGAGCTTGGTAGGTATGGTTAGACATGGGAGCATGGCTTGACCAGGCTGCAGTAGTGTTGTTAATGTTGTGTCCCACATGTCTCACTCCATGCATATGGAGGTAGTTAAGAGTGAAGCAGTAGTTGGGAGGTGAGATGCAGTGGGCGTGCTTGACTATGAGACTAGTGGTAGTGTTTCCCCTATCGCTAAGGCCAGTGAGTGTTGGCCAAACTAGGAGTTGACGAGCATAGGTTGAATAGTCCCAATCTGAGTGTAATATCTAGTCATAGGTTCTGTGCGTGTGTTCATTCTCACTGTACGCTACTGGTTCATTACTTTATTTAGAATTCCTAGCATAGTTGTTACATTGTAGTTCATAATTTTACTACCGTGCCTATATTCCTTAACATTTATTTTTGTGTGTGTCTTGACTAAGTGGTGGGATTGGAGAATCCCTACTGAATCTATGACTCGTGAGGCTCCCTCCCTACTATTGCAGTGAAGAGTCATGGGTGTAACGTCCACCACAGAGCAAGCAATAGAAGGGAGGCCTCCTTGTACCAACAACAGTATTAGTGTGACTCCTCGATATATGCCCCACACAGTATCTATACTTTGTTTTCTTTTACTTGTATTGTCATTTGGGAGTTGGGACACCTTGTACATTGTAATATTGTAATTTAGTTTCAGTTATGGCTTTTCAGTTTTCTTGTTCATTTCACTAGATTAGTCACTAACCCTTCTGGGTCTTCGAACTCGTGAGTGGCAAAACAGGGTCATCGGGTCCTTAATGGACTGCAGATCCCAAGTTGCTACAATTTCATTGTCAATGTGAATGGTGCTTCCAAAGGTAATCCAGTCCTTGTGCAGGAGGGTACTCTACCTGAGATAGCAATGGACACATTGACTATCTCATTTTTATTGCCAAGAAGCTACTTTTGTAGCTTCCAAGATGGATCGTGTTTGGCAAGAGATTGCCACTGCAGCTATCACAAGTTTATTCTGAAACAGTCCTTGGTTTCTCTTACATTGCAACCAGCAGCCACATTGGCAAGTTTGACCTTGGTGGGAGGAGATCTGGATTTGGCCAGCTCATTTAAATGTATACACAGGAAAAGCAATCAGGTTGCAGATGCCTTTACTACTCCCACACACACACACACACACGACTAGAAACAATCTTCAAGGAGATCCATGCCCATGGAAGCTCAAGAGAGTGCAGTTACTGATACTGTTGCTGTGCTTCCCATTGGATTATAATTTCCTTGTTTTCTTTCATTTGGATAAGTTAGGGCTGGATTTTAGAGTTTCCTATCAGCTATCATGCCACTTTTGTATATCAGAAGTACGCCTTGCCACTTCTGTACTCTTCATTTTATCTTCATAATATTTCTTACCTTGGCTTTGTCTTGGTGGAGTGGGTCCATGCCTCTTCCTTGATTAAAAAAGAAAGTGAGTGAAGCCCTCACCTTGTCTTGCCTCGTTGCCTAGATGAGTGAGGCAATCGCTTTTTATAACAAAAGGAACATACATTTTCTACTGCCATAACCAAAATGATCATTCTATCAGAAAGGTATGTTTCATGACGCTCTGCCATGCATGTTCCCAGAAAAATGCTAATTTATAAGGTCCAAACATCAAAGCTTTTGAAAGTATCTTTTGTTTTGTTCCTCCATCTATTGTTTTCACCACCACTTGTGACTTATCTTCCTACCAATGGTCCTGTAATTTAAGCACTTCGCCAGCCAGTGGCTCTAACTGCATCACTACCATCAAGCCTCTCCACAGCACAATAGAACCAGCTTAGACCCGACCATTAAACCCCAGACAATTTTGCCAGCTATGCAGCCCCAGCAGCCAGCCTGACACCAACCTCTCATTAGTGCTTCCTTGACCAGCTATGCATGTATCTACTAGCTGAGATGAGATAGAATCAAGATGGTATCTGAATCCTAGAGAACAAAGTTGTTGCCTTCCTCCAACCCCTTCTTGTCCATCAATGCACATAAACGATGAAGCAGCTAAAGAGAGGGGATTATCAACAAAAAGCCCAGGCAGAAAGAATAACTTCACGACTCTGTACAATTATAGAAGAGAACGGTGAAAGAAATTTACCAAGGACAGTTTATTTTTTGAAGTAATGCTCAGAGAGTTGATAGGGGTATGGAAGGCATAATTGAGTGAAAAAGAATATGTCAAGATATACAATTAGAGCAGAAATTACCCCTTGCACCTGTTGACACGGGATTTTTCTTCACTCAATTTTTTAATTCATTCATTTCATTTTGGTTCAAGGTATTCATTCATTTCACATATTTTGGATTTTGGTATTAGCAGGGCGTGCCAATCTGTCTAGTAGACAGAAGAAAAAGTCCGCGCGATGCGGAGGAGGGTTTTGTGTCCGAGGAACAAACGGGTATTGGTGTCCGAGGAACGGACGAGTGTTGGTGTCCGAGAAACGGACGGGTGTTGGTGTCCGAGGAACGGACAGGTGCGCCAATTTTAATATGAACTTCTTTGATTCCGTGTCTTTTCATCAACAGGCGATCAGGGTAGCGTGTGCTGGACCTCTGCCTCCATCGATCGGAATCGATGTTACATTTACATCGAGTTAAAAGCCCTTGGTGTTATTGGCACCAACTTTAACCCGAATACCATTCATAGCAAGGATGAGAACATGTATATGTAGAGAAAATTTAGAAAGTCCTAACATGATGTTTTCTTCTTTTTTTTTATTGACAAAAGTATTTTTATCTTTGAAATGGCAGGACTCTCCCCCCCTTTTTTTTAAGTGTGAAATATGATTTTTTTAAAAGAAACGGGTGTATACCCGTAAACCCGTTTGAGGTTCAAAATATGCTGTTTGATTTGAAATTTGTTTGAAATGAGTATACACCCGCAGATTGTTTCTGGGCTTCGGGCATATTGAGAATTCGGGCAGCACTTCTACATGGACAGAACTGCTGTGTGGATTTATAGTATAACTTTGATTGTGAATTATGAATTTCATGGTATATTGTTTTGGGGCAAAGCCTCCCTTTGAACAGAGCTTCCTTTCTTCTTCCTTTTTTTGTCTGCATGGTCATGATTTTGCAGTCATATGGAGACATCTCTGTGAGGGTCCTTGTCACAACGGAGTTTCTCTCCGAGAACTTATCTATATGGATACAATTCTACTGTGATATGTGGATGTATTTCTGACGGGATTTCTGCTTGATCAGATGTATGTATATTTCCTGCAGAATCTCTACTTAGACAGAGTTTTCTTTTGTATATGAGTGCAGAGTTGTAAAGTTTGTTGTTTTTTGAGGCAGAAACCCTGCTTAGACAAAAGTCTTCAAGGAAGATTATACGAATATGCTTTTGGGGAGAACCTTTGCTTAAGCAAAATTCCTTCTAAGAGACATATGCGTATAATTATTAATTTGCCATCTTATGAATATATTTTCGAGCGGTATCTCCGTTTGAACAGAGTTTCCGTCACGAGAGGTATTTCTACCGAGGCAGAGTCTCCTTTGGGATATATATTCATATGAATTCAAACTTATGATTATACGAAGATGTTCTCAGGCGAAATCTTTACTTAGACAGAGTCCCCTTTAAGAGACATATCCACATAAATATGGGTTCGTAATTATATGGATATGTTCTTAGGCAAAGATTTTACTCAAACGGAAATCCTGCTAAGAAAACATATGCGTATAAACGCAAAGTTGCAATTTTTATGAATATGTTCCCGAGCTATATTCCTGCTAAGGCAGGAGCTCCTCAGAGTTTCTTCTGAGAAAGGTGTCTCTTGCTCGGGCAGAGTTTCCTTTAACGAACACATACATATGAATGCAAATTTGCGAATATACGGGTATGTTCTTAGGCAGAATCTCCGCTTGGCAAAGTCTCCTCTAAGAAACATATGCATATAAATACGAGTCTGTGGTTACATGAACATGTTTCTTCAGAAGGAACTTTGTCATGGGCAGAGTTTCCTCCCGAGAAAGCATATATGTATAAGTGCAAATTTGAGGCTTATGGATATGTCCTTAGTCGGAATCTCCACTTGGGCAGAGTTTTCCCTAGGAAACATATACATAAAAACACAAATTTGCGAATATACGAATATGTTCTCGGGTAGAATCTCCACTTCGGCAGAGTCTCCCCTAAGAAACACATACATATAAAACAAACACACCATCCCAGAGACTTAGCACTCGATGGGAGGTGGCACATATGCGTCTGGATGCGTAGCATTCAGAGCATGAATTACAAAAGTATTTAAATACCATATGTCCATGTATGGACGGTATTTAAACCCTATAGCCCATGGGGGCCGATGCCGTTATTACGGACTTAAGAAGAGAGAATTGCCGATGCCGTATGGAGACGATCTCTCGATTTCTCACTCTGCTCCGAGTAGGGAAGGGAGTTTGATACCTTCACACACAAGAGGGGAGGTTGAGGAAGAGATGGGGAATTTGGAAATTTAGGAACTTTTCTATTTTTGAGTATTTCATAAAACAGTGGGACAACACTTTGCTAAGGGGAGAGGGCTGTAGCTCCCTTGGGGCTCACCCTTGAATGAGGGGATTGGGGGGGCTTTTATAGGGGAAGGCCCCCCTTACATGTGTGGGAGTGGGGGCTCCCTTAAACCGATGGGACTCCCATCGGTTAGAGGGAAAATTCCCTTTAACCGATGGGGGTACCATCGGTTAGAGGGAAAAAACCCCTCAACCGATGGTAGTCCCATCGGTTAGAGGGAAAATCCCCTTAACCGATGGTAATCCTATCGGTTGGGGTTTTAAAAGGGGAATCCCCCTTAACCGATGGTACTTCCATCGGTTGAAGGGGAATTCCCCTCAACCGATGGTACTTCCATCGGTTGAAGGGAAAAATCCCCTTAACCGATGGTAGTCCCATCGGTTAGGGGATTTAAAGGGGAGGTCCCCTTTAACCGGGTACTACCATCGGTTGGAGGGATTAGTGCTCCATCGGTTGGGGAAATAATCCCCTTAACCGATGGTAGCCCATCGGTTAAGGGGATTTAGGGAGGAGGAGATTTCTGGGAATGGGGAATTGGCACAACAAATTTTTTGTGTCCACAAATGCCCCCCATGGGAAGTGCGCCGAAGCCGAAGGCGGAGGAGGACATCCCGTGCATTCTTCGTGTTGTACTTTGTTCTTCATGACTTGACAATAAACTGGAATCAGAAAGTTGTAGCCGCAGTTGATGCGTTTCAATACTTGCACTGTGAAGTCAACAACCTCGGGCAATGATCAACTTTTTCATGCTTCTTATGCTGAGCGATCAGCTCCACTTCCTTGAATTTACTCAGAACTGACTTTGGCGTTCTTTGCCTGGGTTTTTGCCTCCTGGATCTCATCTCAGGGATTTTTTTTTTAGATCTGCCTTTCTGGCTTTGTTATGGACTTGAATTGATTGAGGACTCAATTGATGAGACTCGTCTTTTGACTTTGCTCAACAACTTGATTTGAGAGATTTTTTTTTTTTTTTGACTTGTGATTCTGACTTGATTCGCAGTTGGGTTTGATATCACTTTCCTGAGCTTTGCCTTTTTGGCATTTGCTTGGATTGGATTTGACATCTTTTTCTTGAATCTTGTCTTCTCGGCTTTGTCTGAGATTTGACATAGTATTCGGCTACTGAGGCTGACCTTCTTGGTTTCGCGGCTATCTTCTTTTTTTTCTTTCTCTTCTACTTCATTCATCAATTTTTTTTTTTTCATATCTGTTTTGAATTCTCAACCATCCTTGCTCCGGAAGTTGTTGGAGATAGGAATGGTGAGCTCATTTGAATATTCCCTTTTCTTCCAGACCCAAGAGAGCTGGAAAAAGGAGGGTGGCGGATTCCCCTCATCTGGCGGTGACTTTCTTTTCTTTTCTTTCTTCTTCTCATCATTGTCATTCATGATTCTTCTTCTTGATTTTCACTTATCCTTTCTTCCTTTTTGACTTATCTACCGCAGATGACGAGACAGATGAGGAAAAGTGTCGATCCGATTGCTTCGGGCGGCCATGCCTCTTTGCCTGGAGGTTCTCCTCTCCTTTGTGGAGTGGAGCGTGAAAATTCCTCACGGGCAGTTGCCGATTTTATGCCGGAGATGATGATAATGAACCATGATCTGATTGTCTGTTTTTGAGATAACCGTGACGGATGACGGTGCCTCTGCATTTGTTGAGCTGAGAGTCTCGACGGAACAGTATTCTTTTGCTCCTGTCGAGGATTATATCGTGATGCCTGCGAGGAATATTCCTTCATGGAATCAACTCCTGTAGATGACTTCTTTACTGAGCTCATATACAGTCTTTAAAGACCACTTTCCTTTCTACGCTTAGGTGACCAGGTCTTCTATGATTAGTCTTTCTCTGGAGATGATGGATTCATATTCTGTATCTGTGGCCAATCCTCCCTTTCCACTTTGGGGAAATGCAGGGAGCCCATTTTTGGAACCTCAAACTTATTCTACCTTTCAAGTAGGAGGTATGCGAGTGACGGTGTGGTTAAGTATGGTTATCGGGAAGGAGGATCGCCGGGTTGGAATGCGAGCTTGATGAAGAAAGGTCTTCTTTGAATCAGGAGGCTAGAGATGAGGCCAAGATTCGAAGAAGAAGCTGCCTATGTAAGAAACGGAAGGAACTTCCGCCAGTTGACAGTCTCCAAAGTTAAGGAAGTTGAATAGGAAGAGGAAAAAGTTTCTGCCTTTGCTTTTCAGTATGACATTTACATGCTGAGCTCATTGTGTTTCCCCCCCCTTTTTTTTTCGACTTTCATATAGCAATCACCACTCTTTGTATGTTTGTACAAAAAGTGACTTGTGACTTTGTAAATACAAGGTGAAGGACAATGAAGGTCCTCCTTTTCATTTTCCTCCTCCTTTTTTTTTCACATTACCAATCCCAGTGCCCTCTCGGGTTTTCACTAAGACTGGCCCCCTTTAGCTTTTTCCAACGTGCCCTTTCGAGTTTTCACGTTGAGGAGTTACCCATTTTTGCCTGAAGCGCCCTTTCAGGTTTTCACCTCAGGGATTTTTTGATCTTTTACCCTCAAGCATACAGCGAGCCATATACTTAAGTCCATCGGGGTATCTCTATTTTTTTTAACCCTTTTTTTCTTTCTTTTTTTTTTTTTTTTTTTTTTTGACTTAACTGTTAAGGTCTCGACTGACTTGGATAATTGAATGGCTAAGGGTTTGGCTGTGGCATGAGTGGTGGATTCGGATGTGGTTTGAGATTTGAATTTGGCCAATGATTGGAATTCGGATTTGGAATTGGATCTGGATGTAGATTTGGGTTTGAACATGAGCATGTTGGCTTACCTTTGTGGTATGTTGAATCCGAGTTTGGATATGGATACGAGATTTTGGGTATGATTTAGCTTTGGACTTGGGTTTGAATAGGTTCTGGAATGGTGTTTATTGTTTGGCTTTGAGATTGAATTTCGCCCCTCCTTGATGGCTTAGTGCCGGGATAAGGGATTTGCACTTGGATTTGAACGACTGGAGAGGAAGAAGCCTTCCTGCCTTTGTTTCACAGCATAACATTTGTATATTGGGCTTGTTGCCTTGATCTCCTTTCTATTCTGCATGTGGTATCTGTCACCCTCTGCAAGTTTGTAATGTGGTGACTTGTAATTGTGGATGTATGAATGAAGGATAAGAAATCCTCCTTTTCATTTTTCTTTTTCTTTTTTCACATTACCAGCCTTAGCGTCCTTTCGGGTTTTCACCAAGACTGGCCCCCTTTAGATTTTTCCAACGCGCCCTTTCGGGTTTTCACGTTGAGGGGTTACCCATTTTTGCCTGAAGCGCCCTTTCAGGTTTTCACCTCAGCCGGATTTTTTTTTTTTTTACCTCAAACATACAGTGAGCCGTATACTTAAGTCCATCGGGGTATCTCTATTTTTTAAACCTTTCTTTCTTTTTTTCTTTTTTTTTTTTTTGACCTGACTGGTGAGTACTCGACTGGTTTGGGTAGTTGAATGGATGAGGGTTTAATTGTGGAATGGGTGGTGGTCTGGCTGTGGAATGGGTGGTAGTTTGGTTATGGAATGGGTGGTGGTGGATTTAGTTTGAGCGTGAGTATGTTGGCTTACCTTTGTGGTATTTTGAATTTGAATTTGGATATGGGTATGAGATTTGAGTTTATTTGGCTTTGGCATGAAGTTTGGGTTTGGATTTGGGGTTTTAGGTTTGAATTTCGCCCATCCCTGATGGCTTAGGGCAGAGATAAGGGATTTGCATTTGGATTCGTATTAGAGTTGAGATTGGGTTGTTTTTGGATTTGGATATGGACATGTCAGTTTATCTCTATGATATTTGGATGAGATATGAGATTTTGATTTTGCTTTTGGATTTTGGATGTAGGATTTGTTGATTTGGCTCTGGACTTGGTTTTGGTTGATTTTGGTTTAGTTTTGATTTTGGTTTTGGTTTTGGTTTTGCTTTGATTGGGTTTTGGTTTTGGTTTTGGTTTTGGTTTGGTTTTGGTTTTGATTTTTGGTTTTGGTTTTGGTTTTGGTTTTGGTTTTGATTTTGGTTTTGGTTTTGGTTTTGGTTTTGGTTTTGATTTTGATTTTGATTTAGGTTTTGATTTAGCCTACCTTGGTGGCTTATGGCTAAGATATGGAATTCGGGCTTCTATTTAGTTCAGCCTACCTTGATGTTTGTGGCTATATTTGGTATTCTGGGTTTGATTATTTTGGCATTTATAGTTCGGCGCATGTGGTTTTGGATCAAATTTGGATATGATCTGCCTTGATGGTTTGGACTATGAATTTGGGATTGTATTTGAATATGAGTCGCCTGATGGCCTTAGGATATGAACTTGGAATTTAAACTTGATATCACCTACCATGGTGGTTTGCGGTGGGACTTTGGGTTTTGAATTGGCTTTGGATATGACTTAATGGCTGGTATGAATAGCCTTGTGATTTGCTGGCTATGATTTTGGATTGGATTTGGTATAGCTGCCTTGATGGCTTTTGGCTATGGATTGGAATTTAGATTTGATATAGCCTACATTTTTTAGGTTTGCCGGTATGTTTTGGAATTTGAATTTCAGATATAGCCTGCCTTGGTGGCTTGCTGGCTATATTTTGGATTGAATTTTAGATATGGCCTGCCTTGGTGGCTTGCTGGCTATATTTGGATTGAATTCTGGATATGGCTTGCCTTGATGGCTTGCTGACGGAATTTGGATTTTGATTTCAGATATAGCCTGCCTTGGTGGCTTGCCGGCTACATTTTGGGATTTGAATTCAGATATAGCCTGCCTTGTGGCTTGCTGGCTATATTTTGGGATTTGAATTTCAGATATAGCCTGCTTTGGTGGCTTGTTGGCTATATTTTAGGATTGAATTTCAGATATAGCCTGCCTTGGTGGCTTGCCTGGCTATGACTGGATTTTAATATAGCCTACCTTTGTGGTTGCTGACTATAGAATTGGAATTGCGTTTGGAATTGTATTGGATAAGGCCTGCCTTGGTGGCTTGTCGGCTATGACTGGAGTATGGTTTGATATAGCCTACCTTTGTGGTTTGTTGGCTACGGTCATGATTTGGTTTGGGGTTGACATAGCCTATCTTTGGGCTTGTTGGCTATGGTTTGGATATGGCCTACCTTGATGGTTTTCTGGCCATGGATTTGGAATTTGAATTTGGCATAGCCTACCTTTATGGTTTGGTGGCTATGGTTTGGATATGGCCTACCTTGATGGTTTTCTGGCTATGGATTGGAATTTGAATTTGGCATAGCTACCTTTGTGGTTTGCTGGCTATGGTTGGTTTTGAATGAATTTGATGAAGAGTGGATATGCAGGATGGAGTACTTTTGGCTTCATGCTCCTACAGGGATTGCAGGATTGTATGATGCAAGGTTCAAAATCTCGGGGATCGGGATCGGATCGGTCGGCCCAAAACCGATCCGACCCGGCGATCCCGAGCCCGGCTCGGCCGATCCGGGCCGAGCTCGACCGGGTCTGGCCAAGCAAAAGGGGGGTGGATCGCCCCCCTTAAAAAAATTGAAAACAAATTAGAAAAATATGAAAAAATAGGAAATATATGAACATTGTATTTATGAACTGAAATACATAAAAAAAATGTATTTATTGGAATCGTACATTATATTGTGTGGTACATAATTTTCTAATCTGTCCAAGACATATAATGTTGGTAATATGCCTCATATTGAGTCAAATATTGACTATAGGCATCCGTGTTCGCATATATGATAGTGATTGGTGTGTAGCCCGGTATTTCAGGCACTTGATATGAGCCATATGACTCATATGAGTCATGTGAATGTGAATCGGACTCAGTGGATTGTGCATATGCTCCACCTCCGGTGTAATATGACGCATCCGGGTATTGAGGATATCCAAGTAGCCTCCCTGCCCTTGGTAATATCCTTCAGTGGAAGCATAAGATGATGTATCTGACGCTTGCTCCATGGTCTCAAACTCCATCCGTAGCTTTTCTTGACGCTCCCACTCCTCTTGCATCTTCTTCTTCTTCATTAACCAATTCCGTCTATGCGGAATGAAGTTGGGATTGTATCCCGAATCTTCGGATGCTCCTTGCCTTGCCCTTGCCCTTGCCCTTGCAATTGAGATGCCACTTTCTTCCCCTTTCGTGCATATTTTTGACTTGAGGTTTGTGCTTCCCTCCCTTCCCTACTCCCATGATGTTGATCTTGAGTAGCATGGGTGAAGTCTTCCTCTCCGTGGAATACAATAGGGTCGGGTGGCGGTGCCGGTGGCGGTACACTGCTGACAACTAGGACATCTCCTCCATGATCGGATCCCTCACTAGGAGTACTTGTCTTCGATGTCGAGTCATTAGAAGTTTGGTATTGAACATTATCGCTTGGCTCCGTGTTTCATCATCTATATCTTCCTCGATCGTGTCCAAGTCTGCAATGCTAATGCCATGTTTCGTGCTCCTTCCTCTTGCACCCACTGTCTTCTTTTGGCGTTTAGGGGCTGGGGGAGTTTCGAACTCCGGAAGCAAAGCACATCATCAAGCTCCCTAAATGAGACATAACATGTTTAAAATGAGAAATAAATAATTTATAAATGATGCATGTACATTGTAAATGTCATTTACCTTCACCCATGCACGATCATGCGGCGGGTCGAACTCTTGGTTGAACCGAAGTGCTTGCATTTACCCATGCATGTAGTGGATGTTCCTCCTCAAAAACTTCTTCTATATCTATTGTCTCCGATGGAGTTGCTTCAGCTTGTTGTTGCCCCGAGGATCTATATCTCTCTCTATCTTGAACTTGCTTGATTAATGGAGGTTTTTAAGCTTCAATCTCATGTTGTAGTGGCAAAATACCAACTTCTCAAGACGTGCAGACTTCAACCGGTTTCTTTGTTTTGTGTGGATCAAGCCAAATGTGCTCCAGTTTCTCTCACACCCTGTGGCAGACGTTGTTTGGCTTAAAACCCGAATAGCTACATAGGCCAAGTCTTCATATCCATAAGTTCTTCCATGATCCAACCACCAATCCGCTGTAAATGAAGCATGTATAATGTGTTAGAAAATAGAACCAACTCATTGTACATGCAAATAAATATGATGAGTAACTTCTAACCTGGACTCAAAATCTGAGCAGCTCGTTGTGCCGTGCTAGTACCAAAGTGGTAGAGTTGAAGTCTATAATCATGCATTTGTTTGCATGCTATGATTGCCCTATCCTCATTGTCTAGCATCCGTTTGATTACATTTTTGGCCCCAATCAACACTTCGGAGGAATTGTCATAGTTCTCCCTCCTCCCATCAGTCCTATACATGTATTGGGGTTGAAGAAATGCCCTACATGTAGAAGATAAATGTTAAAACATGAGTTGCAAATAATATGTAATCACAATTCACAATAGTTAAAGTGTTATGCTTACCTGCAGCATGAAGATCATGATGCAATGTGTGCTCCCATCGCCGATCTACCGATTTCCCACCACTTGGCATACGTTGTTTTGTTGTTCATTTGGATAAGCTCCTTGCTCGATCCATAGCCTCGTACAAGTAACCCATCTCGGATCTCCTCTCCCCATCTACCGCCCTTAACACTCGAACAAGCGGTTCTACTACATTCAACACATTTTGGACCCCTTCCAAAATGGCTTTGATTGGATAATGTCGGTCACCTTCTTTCCATTCTCCCTCACCCGTGTAGGAGCATGTCGGGACATATAGTTTTCCCACTCTTCCGATGCTACCATCCTAATAAGGTTGCTACGTTGCCCATTTATGCTATCCAATGCAATATATTGGGATGCAAACCTTGTAGGTGCTGGCCGAAGCAACTCCCGTCCATGTGTATGCGTCCTCATGATGTCCAATATGTTGTGTGGTTGTAGATGAAAGTGGTTACGAACCTTGCATTGTTGACCACATTTTCCACCATTGGATCTTCACAAATGTCTTCTAGCATTAAGTCAATGCAGTGCGCGGAGCAAGGAACCCATATAAGTGTTCCCTTTTCTCCATTAGTTTTTGGCCCGCCAACTTGAAAGCCGCTGCATTGTCGGTTACCACTTGGACAATTCTTTTCTCTCCAATCTCCTGCACCATCTCATCCATCAACTGAAATAGGTAGTCCGCATTCTTCACCTTGCCAGAAGCGTCTACCGACTTCCAAAAAACAGTCCCTGCTTTGCAGTAGATTAAGAAGTTTATCATACTTCTTCGTGTAATGCCTGCACAATTCCATATGAAAAATTAAAACCTATGTCTTATTAATGAATAAGTGAATAACAGTTAACTAGCCAAACACTTGTACATACCTGTCCATCCATCGCACATTAACGTGCAACCATATTCATCCCCTATTCGTTCAAATGTGGAAACATATGCCTTCATATCTTCAACTTCCATATCCAAGTATTTGTTGTAGATTTCATATGAAGTAGGGCCTTCCACCCCTTTGCCCACTTCACCATAGTCTCTATCATGGACTCATAATATGGTCCTTTTGCTGCATTAGCCGGTATGCTGTTGAAGAAGAACCATCTTGACGTCGCTCTCCCTATCTTCTCCTTGCATATTTTCAAATTCTTGAATGCTGCAAAAATGGATGGTTGCTTCTCCCTTCGCCTGGTGAGAAATGGGTCTATTGGTCCCACTCTAGGATCTCCGTCTCTAGGGATATCCACTGGAACCTCAGGTATATTTGAACTCATTCCAGCACTTGAACTCCCTTGTCCGCTACCCCCATGGCCACTACCTTGACCTACGTGACGACCGGTACGTCGGAGATAGTCCTCTTCCGCATTAGACCTTCGACTTGCTTCCGATGCCCGACGAAATTGTTCTATAATATGAGATAGAAATAGAATGAGGGTCGGAGGGTGCTTAAAGCCTTAAACTAAAATAAATGTTTCAAAAGTAAGTTAACTAATTACTAACCTTCTTCATCTTGATCAAGATCAAAGAATTGTCTCCCTCTTGGTAAATCTACGGACCTTCGAGGAGGGGCAGATAAATCTTCCCGGATTTGTTGCCGTCTTCTACTAGTGTTTGCTTTGGATGTCTCTTTCTCCTTCATATATTGGCAAAATTGCATTCGAACTTCAGCAGGAACTCTCGAGCATGGTGCCACCTCACCTTTAATTCCCGCTAGATGTTGTTTCAAACGAAATATGCCGCCCGATAAGACCCGGTCACAATATTACATTGGACCTTCCTTCGAGCCATGTCCACAACGATACCATGAGCCCAAGCGGGATCGGTGCTAGGAGGGTTGCTTGAAGATGGGGAGCCGGAGCAGCACCACCTTCGGCGGCCATCACTTACAACACAAAAAAAGAAGTTAATAATAATAAAACAGAAAATAAATAATTTTTTTTTGCGGATGAGAGAGAGGGAGATGAATCGCAGCCAAGAGTTCGGGCCAAGAGTGTGTGTGAGAGAGCCCGAATAGTCGAACAAGAATCCCAAGAGTGTGAAAGATGAGATCGCCTCCCAAATAGTGCAAAATAGTGCCCGAGAGAGAGAGAGAATGCCCAAATATTGAGAGGAGGGGAGGAGAACTCAAAACTTGAGTTTAGAACATATTGGGGGCCTTTGGGGGGTTTATATAGACCCCCAAGGCCTCCAAAGGCTCCAAAGAGCCGTTTCTGGCCGTTGGGAAAGTCCCCACGGCTAGAAAACGGCTAGTTCTGAACTAGCCGTTGGGCCGCGGATCGCCCCGGTCCGGGCCGATCCGCGGCGGACCGGCCCGGCTCGGCGATCCCGCCGAGCCCAGCCGAGCCCGACCGATCCGAGCGCAGGGGACCGGACAGTTACCCCGGCTCGGATCGGAGGGGCCAAAACCGAGCCAACTCGGGCGTTCCGATCCGAGTTGGCCGAGTTTTGATTCCCTGGTATGGACAGGGATTTGATTTCTTTTGCCTCCATTCATGGTAAGCTTCTACTTTAGAATGGATCCTCAAAGACGGCATCTTTCATTCCTTTCCGGCTTTATTCCTATCTGGGTGATTAGATTTTGTTTTTGATGATTGGCCGAGGAACTCATGTTCTGGGGCATGGTATAGTTTCAGGTGTTGAGTGGAGGAAGGGCACAGTACCTTTATGGTGCCCGGCCTATAGGCACCTCCTCATATGCCAAATGACGATGTATGGGCCGAGCCAAATGGGTTGCAATTTGCCACTTGGTTTTTCCGGCCATTGCTTCTCTGCATTTGACAATGACAAGATCCCCTTGTTTGAAGGCTCTAGGTCTTGCTAATTTGTCAAATGCGCGAGCCATTCTAGCTTGATATACTTGGAGAGACTTATATGCTTCAAGGCGCCTTCCTTCTAGATTGGAAAGCCCTTCAAGTCTTCTTTCCATTTGATCTTGCTCTTGACTTTGAAATTCATTTGGATTGCCACCTGATAGGATGTCATTTCAATTTCTATAGGAATCATTGCTTCAGCTCCATATACCAAGGAGAAAGGCGAACATCCGGTGGGGTTTTATACACAATTCGATAAGCCCATAAGACTTCATGAACTTTTTCTTCCCATTCCCGTTTTTTGATTGCCGACTATCTTGGCAAGCAACTTGCAAAGGGTTTTGTTGAAGGCTTCTGCCAACCCATTAGCTTGTGGATTGTATACTAAAGATGTTCTCCATTCAATATGAAATTTAGCTGCTAACGCAGATATTGTTTTATTACGGATTGTGACCCATTATCGGATATGATTTTGTGAGGAGTTTCAAATATGTATATTATGTTTTGCTTGACAAATTTGGCGACCAATTCTCCGGTTACCTCCCTCAATGGGATAGCCTCAGCCCACCGAGAGAAATAATCTATAGCAGCCAATATGAATTTATGGCCTTGAGATGAGGGTGGGAATGGTCCCACAATACCATCCCCATTCAGCAAAGGGCCAGGTTGGTGCTGTGGGATGTAATATATTGGTGATTTCCTCGGTACAGGGCCAAATGCTTGACATCATGGTTTGTCATGGCGGGGCGAATCGGCCCGATTCCCCCGAATCGGAGCGGATCAGGGGCGGGCCGAGTTGTGATCCGCATGGATCCGCCGCCTGGCCGCAAATCGAGTGGATCCGATGCGATCTGATCTGATTCGCAGATCCGCCACGATCCGATCCCTGATTCGCCCCGATTCCTCTGATGGCAAGGTTGTCACTTGTCAGGAGTCAGGGCTCAGGATCCTCTTCGGCAGGTTGTCAGGATCCCCTTATTTACTTGATATACATTTAGTAAATTTTTGTTGTTTCATTTACTTAAGATATTACATGTAAATAAGGAAGTACCCCCCATTTGAATCCAATAAAAATATCAAAAAAATCATATCTCTTACCAATAAAAAGTCAACTCTCCCACCGAAGAAGAAAATAGCGATTTCGATGATTTTAGCGAAATGCTAACTTTTTAATCTCTCATAATTTGGTCTATCTAAAAATTTGATAATTTAAATAAACCATATGGAACACTAAAAATTCAAAGTCCGGTAAAAAAAGTCAAACGTGCATGTGACTTATCCAAGGGAGCCGCTCTCCTACTGACAGCACTTAGTCTGATCGGGGCATCTTAGGATTTGGTCAAACTTAAGCTATCATCACCTAAACTCATGAAATTTTTCACTTTCTAATTGAAAAGAAACTAGAAAGTGACAATTCTCATGAGTTTGAGTGATGATAGTTTAAGTTTGACCAAATCTTAAGATGTCTCAAACAGACTAAGTACTGTCAGTAGGAGAGCGGCTCCCTTGGAGAAGTTACATGCACATTGACTTTTTTTACGGACTTTGATTTTAGTGTTCCATATGGTTTATTTGAATTATCAAATTTTTAGATAGACCAAATTATGAGAGATTAAAAAGTTAACATTTCGTTAAAATCATCGAAATCGAGATTTTCTTCTTCGGTGGGAGAGTTGACTTTTTATTGATAAGAGATATGATTTTTTTGATATTTTTATTGGATTCAATGAGGGGTACTTCCTTATTTACATGTAATATCTTAAGTAAATGAAACAATAAATTATAACATTTACTTAAATGATATTCAGGTACATAAGGGGATCCTGACAACCCTGCCTGAAGAGGATCCTGACAACCCTGCCTGAAGAGGATCCTGAGCCCTGACTCCTGACAACCCTGCCTGACACACATACATAAATATAATATATATAATAATCATATGCGAATCGACCCGATTCGCCACGATTCAGGGCGAATCGGATCGCATCAGGGCGAATCCGATTCGCCCCGAATCGGCGCACCAGCAAACCATGCTTGACATTGATGACATGTACGGGCATATTGAATGTAGTTCCAGTAGAAGCCTTTTAGCTTGATATTGACTTTCATTTTCTTCTCCTGCCTGATGTGCTCCACACAGTCCGGAGTGAACTTCTTTCATGATGGTTTTGACTTCTTTGAAAGATAGGCATTTGAGGAGGACTGGCTCTTTCTTTTCATGGACCAGCCTATATAGTTGTTCTGCTATTAACTGATATGAGGTGGCCCTGCGTAAGAGCTGAATTTTTTGTGCTTGATCAGGTGGCAACCAACCTTTCTTGATTTTTACGAGCGGCTTGCGCCAATCTTCAGATTCATTTGTTGCATCTAGCTCTGTATATATACTTCCTCAACTATGATATTAGACTCAGTGTCAGGATACTGGGCATGAGTCTTCTGTGACGGACACTTATGTCCAATCCCCTTCGAGAGGCAATTTTATGGTAGAAGCCAGTTTGGCTAGAGCATCAGCCTAAGAATTTTCACTTCTCAGCACATGTGATATGTTGAAGAATTGAATTTTTCTTTGAGCTTCATGACTGTGGTATAGTATGGAAGCAGTTGTGGTTTTCGGACTTTATACTGGCCCAATACCTGTCGAATGACCAGTTGCGAGTCACCATAAACTTGTATACTTTTGACCCCTATTTCGAGAGCCAGCCGGAGCCCAATAATTAGAGCTTCATATTCAACTTCATTATTTGTGAGCGGCTTCGTGAGAACACAAGAGTTTTATAATATTCCTTCTTGAGAGGTGACCAGGACAACCTGCTCCAGTAGAGGGGCTAGTAGAGCCATCCGTATAGTGGAGAGTTCGAGAAGCTCTATCAAAATATAATTCCCAAGAGGGTAGCTCAATTGTGGCAACCTCTTCGAGAATTGAATTTTCACTTGCAGGAGAAAGAGATTCTTCTTCTGGGAGGTTTATAGATAAAGGGGAATCTTCTGGCACTGGATGTGCGGCCAAAAATTCGGCCAAGCCTTGCCCTTTGATTGCCCTGTGATATCAAACTCCATGAGGAGCAGAGCCCATTTCGCGAGTCTTCCTGACAATATGGGTTGCCTTAGCAGATATTTGATTGGATCATACTTGGAGATGAGTTTAATTTCATGAGCCAGAAGATAATGCCTCAATTTCTTTACGGCAAATATCAGTGCTAGGCACACTTTTTCCATTGGAGTATATCGGAGTTTTGGACCAATTAGCTTTCTGCTAAGATAATATAAAGCTTGCTCTTTATCTTCTTCATTTGTTTGTGCCAATAGAGCTCTCAGAGAAGCATCCATAGCTGAAATATAGAGTAAAAGGCTTCCCAGCAACTGGTGCCCCCAGGACTGGCGGAGTGAGAAGGTATTCTTTGATTTGTTCAAAGCATCCTGACATTCTTGGTCCCAGATGAAGGGAGCATTCTTCTTCATTAGTTTGCCGAACGGCATGCATCTTCCTGAAAGATTTGAGATAAAATGTCCAATATAGGCTAGTTTCCCTTGAAATGACCTTAGATCGGTCAGATTTTGAGGAGGTGGCGATTGCTAGATCGCCTTGATTCTGTCGGGGTCTATTTCCATTCCCGATATTTGACGACGAATGTTTTTTCAATCGTCGAACACTTTGATCTTACCCTGGAGAGTAAACTTGCATGCACTGAGAGATAGAGGAATACTCCCTTATGAGGTCAGCTTCATAGTTGACACTCCGCCGCTCTGGGCGAGTATTTTGCTTTGAGAATTCTTTGCAGGTGATTTGGCAAAACATTTGTTTACCACAAAAAGCTTGCCAGTCTTACTGTCTTCATCTGAACATTTAATTGTTTACCCTTCCCTTTAGACTGGGCAAGAGGTTGAGGAATTGGCCCTCTAATATAAAAGGGCATCAGTCAAATGGCATTCATCTTCCCGAAACGGGGCTTGATCGGCAAAGACTGTATACTACTTCCCTTCTTTTGCATATTTGATGCATTGATGAGAGTTGACGGGATGACCCCATTTTCATGCAGCCAGGGTCTCCCGAGTAATATTCTGTATATTGTATCAGCATCAATAATGTAGAAGGCTACCTTGGTGGTGAAGCTTCCCAGTGATTCGTACATCTTTTGCCTGTTGCATATGAGGCATGAGATGTAGAGATTCAATGGCTTTATAGGGCATTATATTGGTAGATGCCCCCGGATCGACCAGGATCCGATTTAATTGAATATTGTTGACTTGTCCCTTCATATATAAGGGACGATTGAGATATGGAGAGGATAGCAACATGTGCTTATCTTGTGAAAGTGACATTTGCTGCCAGTGTTTCATATATTTGAGCTTGGAAATCAGCCATATGAGCTTCATATATTTTTTATTCTTGGAGTACTTTGACAAGAGTTTCTCTCAGGTCTTGGCTCCAAACAATTACCTCCCACAGTATTGTTGACGGGGAGTGATTTGAGTTGCCGAAAGATTTTGTCATCAGCCTTGATGCGTATCTGATCCGATGAGGGAGATCCCTTTATCGAGGACTCAGATGGCTTCTTTGGCTTGACAGATTTCTTTTGAGAGAGAGGAATCAACATCCTTCCATTTGAAAAGAGAGGAGCGTTGTCCGGCTCATTTGATGAGGCATGGGACTTTGGCTCTTTTGTTTTGTATGAGGAGACATATTGGAAACTCTTCTTTCATCTGAAGGGTTGAAGACATAAGAATCCGCCCGTATTTCGGCTTCAGGCAGAGGCTTTGACTCCTCGCCGTGAATGAGAATGACTTTGCTTGATTTTGTGATATCGGGCTTCTTGAAAATAGTAGATGCAACTTTTTGCTCTTTACCATGCCCTTTCTTGCGACGGCGATTTGAATATTTTGCTGGCCGACGCTGATATGTCAGCATTGTTGACTTACCTTCAGCCTGTTTGGTATTATCACTTGGAGAGATTATAGCTTCTTTGGTTGAGGTTTTGACACCATATTGTAAATTGGTGAGTTAAATATGTAATTTGATTCTTCAATTTTGATTGATTTTTTTAAATTGATATTTGAGGTACCTCAGCAGCAGCATCACGCTACATTTGTTCTTTTTCGTTTTCATTCTTCTTTTATTATTATTATTATCTATTCTTTTTTTTTTTTTGTTTTTATAATATATATCTATATATATATATATTTCATTTCATACCTGAGGAGTTTAAGTGAGCTTATGACTTTCTGCTCTGAAGATAATTTGAGATGCTCTCTTGTTGGAGCCGCCTCTTACTGTAGAGTTGTTGACTCTTTGGAACTGGCTGATTTGAGGGCCGACAGTGACCCATTCACAAAGGTTTGCATTAATTGCTTCTTCAATAATGAGAGTTGGTGATAATGATCCACGAACTCCTCTGCTTGCTGGGAGATTGGATTGTCGCAGCTTCTTTTGATATTCTAATCTGTATTGAAAAAGATCAATTTTAATTGCTCCATTTTGGCTTTGACTCTGTATCGTCCATAGCCCAGTGATGATGATAATATTCACTCTTTGGATATAGAGCTTGGGATTCTGACTTGAACCATAGGCTCGTTGTGACACCTTATTTTGCTGGCGCCAAGAATTCCCATATGGATTTTTTTCCTTCCCAGATATGAGTTTTCGACCAATCATGGAGATCCAAACAATATCATACATCTCCTTTCACTCTGAAATATATGAGCTGGTTCAAGTATGGAACCAGACTTTGCCTTCTGAGATTGTCAAGTATAAACTTGGTGCTCTTTGTGCAAATGAGAAACTTATTGTAGAAGATGCACATTTGCATACGATTGACTGGATAAATATGGATTTGAATGCTCCCCCACTGATGACCGAGGAAGACCAAAAAGATGATGATGCATTATGACATTCACCTAATAGGATCCAGGTTGGCTGGTCCATTTGGTGGTTGTTGAGTATGGGCTGGTTGACCCGATGAATACCCAGGTCAATTACTTTTTGAACATCATTTTTGAATCTTATGCAATCTTTGATACTATGACCCATCTTTGATGATACGGGCAGTAATTGGCTAATATTTCTGTCGGAGCTCGGTAATCCATCAATCCGATTGAAGGCATAGCCAGAAAAGTGAGAAAGTTTGATGTCAGGGAAAGAATATAACCTTGCCGCTCGACAGAGTTGAAGGATGTTCGGATAGCCCCCCATTGAGTCCGCATATGCGACATAGGAGGCGGTTCTGAATATATTTGAGTATGCATAAGTATATTTGCCTTTGGACTTTCCTCATTATTCTATGTGGATCATGCCTTGATCTTGGTAGAGAATGAGCTCCTGAATTATCTTGAGGAGGATCACCTGAATGACCGTTCTCGGGATGATTTGAATTTGTTGGAAGTCTCGTCATATCATAGATAGAGGCCCATTGAATGATCTTCCGGACCTCATTTTTGAAGACGTAGTAATCTTCAATTGCATGCCCCACCATACGGTGATACGGGCAAATTGAGCTGATTGATTTGGCTGACACCTGCCTGCTTCTTTGGTTCTGGCAGTGATATTACTGATTATCGAGGCAGAGATCAAAGAGCCTCTTAGTATGCTCCTTTTTGGAAGGAATAAGGAGTCTTCATACACCCTTTATGAGATACATGAGCCATTTGTTTGGCTAGAAACATCTCAATTTCTGCTAAAACATAATTCCATTGCTCGAACTCTTGATATTTACTTCCAAGAGTTTCTCATTGATTGTTGATGTGAGGCCTCTTCGGCAGATAGGGATTGTATCTTTTTGCGGGGAGGTTATTGCATTTCATGCTAAACTCTCTCCACCTCTTGGTAAAGTGGATTGCTGATTCCTCTTTCTGTTGTTTGAGGGAACATAATTTGGCGAGAGAGATACTTCCCTTTAGCCGTTTAGAGATGGTCTAGAAATTTCTTTTGCAGATCCGCCTAATCAATCAACTGAGTTAGGCTTGAGTTCTGAATACCTTGAAATGCAACTCTTCAATCAAGGAAGTTGCAAAATATCTGAGGAGATAAGATTTGCCATGGCGAGCTTGCCCAGGCAATAACATAATGTGCCACATATCCAGTGGTGACCCATGTCCATTAAACTTTGATATTTTTGGGACTTTAGGGAATGTTTCTGGCAGCTTCTTGAATTGATGATATACTGGATATGGAACAGATTATAGATCTGTCATCTGCATGCCTCACTCTGCTGAGCGAACTATTTGAATAATTTTGTATATCTCATGCCTTTGAATGGGAATACCTTGAATTGTTTCTGTTTGAGGAGGCATAATACTAGACGAGTCAATGATATCCTGACTCGTATTTGAGGAAGAAGACCAGTTGTAGAAAATGCCGGACGATTTGCCGGGGCAGACCCATATGGATGCTAAATTTTGATTTTCAGTAGAGACTGCTCTGTAGAATGCTGGAGGCTTGAAGTTGCCATTGCCTCATTTCATTTAGAACGCAACCACTTGAGATTGACATTGCTGCATCACTTGGCATTTGTCATCACCTGACATTACTTGGAAATTTTCCTTTGTAGGCAAATCAATGACGGCGTTGATATTTGAAGTAGGAGGCCCATCTTCTTTGATTTGAACATTTGTCTCTTTGAAGAAGGGGATTTGAATTCCTTCATGTTGAAAGCCAACACGAGGGGGAGCTTGACTAGATGTTCCGGCTTGTCTGTCGGGCTGGCGGTTTCTTGTGGCAAATTTGCTTGATGCCTCAGTAGGATATTGGATTGGCTTCTGCGATTTGTTCGGCCATTTCGCCAGAGTCATTCAGAGGCATATTATGAGGAGATTATAAGCTTGGGTTTTTCCTCAGCTGCCCAAGTAACACGTCATCTTATTGACGGACGGGTACTGGCATTAGGAATTGCCCCCAGCCTATCAAGTACTGAGATTCGCTGTATACGATCAGGGATCGATACGCGAGATTTGAATTACTGATTTGGATTTTCTTTGACTACTCGGATATTCCCCGAGCCTTGAAGAGTATAACTTGATTTCTTGTATATTCCTTTTCTCTTTTTGTCCATGATAGTGTTTGGATTCAGCATGTTGAAAGGGAGCATTTTTTATGTTGCCTCTCTTGCTGAACATTGTTGGTGTATTTGCTTGGATCCTTTTGAGCTTCTGAGCTTCCTTTATGGGATCCCATTTGTTGAACTCGGCAGAGTGCCGAGTCTTTTGCTTGACATCGGCTTCCTTGTTGGAATCTCCTGATTCTCCTTGAAACCACCGCAAAACTCAGAAGCGGTTTGAGGTTGGGATTGTAGGAATATACCTATCCCGTGGGTGATAGGTTGGTTTCCGTCGAGCTGTACCTGCAGACCTCTGATCATGATGGATTTGCCAGATCTTGAGGTGGCAGCTGATAGCCTTTACTTTCATGATTTTATTTTGTCCTTGTTGTAGAGACAGAAACTATGATTTCGAAGGAATTGTCTGGACTGAAAAAGTCCAGATTTGGGTTGACTTAGTCTTGCTCAATGGCTACCCCTTCTTTCTTTTTTGGGGTCAAAGGTATGGTATGAGAATTTGGTGGAGCCTACCATTGAGGTTTGGTGGCTACGATTTTGGAATTTCAATTTGGATTTTGGTCTAGCCTACCTTTGTGGCTTACTGGCTATGATTTTGAATTTGGATTTGAGATAGCCTACCTTTATGGTTTACTGGCTATGGTTTGGAATTTGGATTTGAAATAGCCTACCTTTGTAGTTTACTGGCAATGGTTTTAAATTTGATCTGGACATGACTTGCCTTGATGGCTTGTTGGTCATGTGCTTGAGTTTGGATTTGGTATAGCCTACCTTTGTGTTTTACTGGCTATGATTTTGAATTTGGATTTGATATAGCCTACCTTTGTGGTTTACTGGCTATGGCTTGATTTGATTTAGAATAGCCTACCTTTGTGGTTTACTGGCTATGATTCTGAATTTGGATTTGAGATAGCCTACCTTTGTGGTTTACTAGCTATGGTTTTGAATTTGATCTGGACATGACTTGCCTTGATGGCTTGTTGGTCATGTGCTTGAGTTTGGATTTGATATAGCCTACCTTTGTGGTTTACTCGCTATGTTTTTGAATTTTGGATTTGGATATAACTTACCTAGGCTCACAGCCAATAAATGTTGTTGGCCAAAGTTAGGTTTATCCCCTTTATTAGCATTATCTTTGGAGAGCATTCGGTGCCCCTGTTGATAATATCAGGACGAGCTTTGACATGCCCACAGCTCCTGTGGGTCTTCCTTGTTGATTTTTGGAGAGAGGCTTTTGAGCAACATCTTCTTCATAGGCCGGAACCACCCCTAGAGAATAAGGGATCCGACTATTGCTGGGAAATCTCCGAACACGATCGGAGTCGCCAGGTAACCGACTGATGCGGGACAGCAGTGGGGGAGGGGACAGCGAACAGAGAAAGAGAGAGAGAGATGGCGGCAGGAGGAAGAAGACACGGCTTGGGGATTCCACCCCTGGGAATCCACCCCGCTGGAGGAGACAACAATGGCGGCTGCCCAAAGCTGTCTTCAAATGTTCATTAACTCTCAAACAGCCTCATACACTTTATTTATAGTGATGGAACCCTAATGGTCCTCACTAAACACCCAAAGACCAAAATAACCCCAAGCCTAAAAAATAGGTCCAAAATCGGACCCGAAAATACATAGAAAATAAAAAGAGCACTAATGGACCCCATATGGGCCTTATTACATCAACTAAATGCCCAAATTCATAAAATAAACATGCTAGTGATCTGAAAGCACGTCGCCAAGCTAAATGGATGCCGTTGTTGCTGCACGTCGCCTCCGTCTTCGATAGACTTGCACCTACTGTCCCAGTCCCAGGCTCGGATGTCCCCACCACGGACTTTGCATGGTTGTTGACGACGAGCGGTCCATAAGTGACGACCATCTTCAACAGTTTGTGATTTGCCTTCTTGTTTACCTTCAAGGGAAACATCAGAATTAGGGCTTTCATGAAAAATAGATGTATGTCTCATCCTTTTTACTATGAATGGTGAGAAGAGGTCCCCCGGCGTGCCAATTGTTGACACGGGATTTTTCTTCACTCAATTTTATTCATTCATTTCATTTCATTTTGGTTCAAGGTATTCATTCATTTCACATATTTGGATTTTGGTATTTGCAGGGCGTGCCAATATGTCTAGTAGACAGAAGAAAAAGTCTGCGCGATGCGGAGGGAGGGTTTTGGTGTCCGAGGAACAGACGGGTATTGGTGTCCGAGGAACGGACGAGTGTTGGTGTCCGAGGACAGACGGGTGTTGGTGTCCGAGGAACGGACGGGTGCGCCAATTTTAATATGAACTTCTTTGATTCCGTTCTTTTTCATCAACAGGCGATCAGGTAGCGTGTGCTGGACCTCTGCCTCCAACGATCGGAATCGATGTTACATTTACATCGAGTTAAAAGCCCTTGGTGTTTTTGGCACCAGCTTTAACCCGAATACCATTCATAGCAAGGATGAAACGTATATGTAGAGAAATTTAGAAAGTCCTAACATGATGTTTTTCTTTCTTTTTTTTATTGACAAAAAGTATTTTTATTCTTTGAAATGGCAGGACTCTCCCCCCCCCCTTTTTTTTAAGTGTGAAATATGATTTTTTAAAAGAAACGGGTGTATACCCGTAAACCCGTTTGAGGTTCAAAATATGCTTTTGATTTGAAATTTTGTTTGAATGAGTATACACCGCAGATTGTTTCTGGGCTTCGGGCATATTGAGAATTCGGGCAGCACTTCTACATGGACAGAACTGCTGTGTGGATTTATAGTATAACTTTGATTGTGAATTATGAAATTTCATGGTATATTGTTTTGGGGCAAGCCTCCCTTTGAACAGAGCTTCTTTTCTTCTTCCTTTTTTTGTCTGCATGGTCATGATTTTGCAGTCATATGGAGACATCTCTGTGAGGGTCCTTGTCACAACGGAGTTTCTCTCCGAGAACTTATCTATATGGATACAATTCTGCTGTGAATATGTGGATGTATTTCTGACGGGATTTCTGCTTGATCAGATGTATGTATATATTTCCTGCAGAATCTCTACTTAGACAGAGTTTTCTTTTGTATATGAGTGCAGAGTTGTAAAGTTTGTTGTTTTTTGAGGCAGAACCCCTGCTTAGACAAAACGTCTTCAAGGAAGATTATACGAATATGCTTTTGGGGAGAACCTTTGCTTAAGCAAAATTCCTTCTGAGAGACATATGCGTATATTATTAATTGTCATCTTATGAATATATTTTCGAGCGGTATCTCCGTTTGAACAGAGTTTCCGTCACGAGAGGTATTCTACCGAGGCAAAGTCTCCTTTGGGATATATATCATATGAATTCAAACTTATGATTATACGAAGATGTTCTCAGGCGGAATCTTTACTTAGCAGAGTCCCCTTTAAGAGTATATCCACATAAATATGGGTTCGTAATTATATGGATATGTTCTTAGGCAAAGATTTTACTCAAACGGAAATCCTGCTAAGAAACATGCGTATAAACGCAAAGTTGCAATTTTTATGAATATGTTCCCGAGCTATATTCCTGCTAAGGCAGGAGCTCCTCAGAGTTTCTTCTGAGAAAGGTGTCTCTGCTCGGGCAGAGTTTCCTTTAACGAACACATACATATGAATGCAAATTTGCGAAATACGGGTATGTTCTTAGGCAGAATCTCCACTGGGCAAGTCTCCTCTAAGAAACATATGCATATAAATACGAGTCTGTGGTTACATGGACATGTTTCTTCAGAAGGAACTTTGTCATGGGCAGAGTTTCCTCCCGAGAAAGCATATATGTATAAGTGCAAATTTGAGGCTTATGGATATGTCCTTAGTCGGAATCTCCACTTGGGCAGAGTTTCCCCTAGGAACATATACATAAAAACACAAATTTGCGAATATACGAATATGTTCTCGAGTAGAATCTCCACTTGGGCAGAGTCTCCCCTAAGAAACACATACATATAAACACAAACACACCATCCCAGAGACTTAGCACTCGATGGGAGGTGGCACATATGCGTCTGGATGCGTAGCATTCAGAGCATGAATTACAAGGTATTTAAATACCATATATCCATGTATGGACGTATTTAAACCCTATAGCCCATGGGGGCCGATGCCTTATTACGGACTTAAGAAGAGAGAATTGCCGATGCCGCCGTATGGAGACGATCTCTCGATTTCTCACTCTGCTCCGAGTAGGGAAGGGAGTTTGATACCTCACACACACAAGAGGGGAGGTTGAGGAAGAGATGGGAATTTGGAAATTTGGGAACTTTTCTATTTTTTGAGTATTTTCAGAAAACAGTGGGACAACACTTTGCTAGGGGAGAGGGTTGTAGCTCCCTTGGGCTCACCTCCTTGAATGAGGGGATTGGGGGCTTTTATAGGGGAAGGCCCCCCTTACATGTGTGGGAGTGGGGCTCCCTTAACGATGGGACTCCCATCGGTTAGAGGGAAATTCCCTTTAACCGATGGGGTACCATCGGTTAGAGGGAAAAACCCCTCAACCGATGGTAGTCCCATCGGTTAGGGGAAAAATCCCCTTAACCAATGGTAGTTCTATCGGTTGGGGGTTTTAAAAGGGGAATCCCCCTTAACCGATGGTACTTCCATCGGTTGAAGGGGAATTTCCCCTCAACCGATGGACTTCCATCGGTTGAAGGAAAAATCCCCTTAACCGATGGTAGTCCCATCGGTTAGGGGATTTAAGGGAGGTCCCCTTTAACCGATGGTACTCCCATCGGTTAAAGGGGAATTTCCCCTCAACCGATGGTACTACCATCAGTTGGAGGGATTTATCCCTCCAACCGATGGTGCTTCCATCGGTTGGGGGAAAAATCCCCTTAACCAATGGTAGCCCCATCGGTTAAGGGGATTTAAGGGAGGAGGGGATTTCTGGGAATGGGGAATTGGCACAACAAATTTTTTGTGTCCACAGCACTCACAAGAGACACATAGGATATATCTTTGAAAGTCAACATGGCAATTGGTCAAGGCAGGGTAAGTTTTTAAAACTGTCTCAGCTGAATGAGAGGGAAAGGGAAGATCACTTAAACCCTAAGTTAGGCTGACCTACAATACCACTAGGGCAGTCTTATTCATATATATATATATATAATATATATATATATTATATATTATATAATATATAATATATATATCCTGGACCAGGCAATTAGCCTTATTCAGTGGATTCAAGCCTCAAAAAGGAAGGGGTTTAATTCAAAGAACACAAACTCAGATATCGGACCAAATATATACTATTTAGGGTGGTTTTCAGCCAATCCTGGGAGTCCTGCCTCTCTTCATAGAACTTTGAAAGGGTGAATTGAGGTTGGCTTATGGGTCATTCACAGACTTAAGAATGAAAAGCTCATATTATGGCAATGAGATTGGTCAACAGTCCTTGATGTTGAGAGATATTCTGTATATTAATGAATCTAAGCCATCAAACAAGTTCATTATCATACTTGTGTAGTCCGGGAGACAAACATGAAGCTGTAGGAGAAGTTGATCCAAAACAACATTCAATTGACAACTCCCAATTACACAGTTTAAGGGTGACAGGAGAGTAGGAGTGAAGTGTTGAATATTGAATAAGCAAAGAAAGGAAGATGGACTAGTGAAATTTATATCTAGAAGAAAACAACAATTCCTCACTAAATCTTCACCAAAATCTTTCAAATACTTGCAATAGAAGCTTAACAGTTACTAGTTTAAGACATGGCTTGCCGTGGCGAATCGGATTGGCCCGATTCGCCCAAATCGGGGCGAATCATGGAAAACCCGATCTTGATTCCATCGATTCGGTCCGATTCGCCCCATATATATAATAATATTATATCATATTTGTAATATATATTATACATTATAAATATGATATATATGATATATAATATATATTATACCATGCGAATCGATCCGATTCGGGTCGATTCGGGGCGAATCAGGAGAAACCCGATTCGCCTCCCGATTCCGATCTGGCAAACCATGGTTTAAGCCTTTAAGAGTCTACTGCTCAATTTGCAGCATAAACATTCTACAACACCTTTCTTGAATTCACATCCATACATATTCTTCAGATCATTGGTGAAGATAATTGGTCTTCAATATGCATGAGGACAATGATTGAACAGATGGCCTTTCCACCTAGACAGACCAGGTGACAATAGAGTTCCACCTTTGACATGCATATCCATGCTACATAAGATTGAACATAAAGTGTAAACCAACCCTTTGTCAGAACTTTCATATTCATGAAACATGCAGCTGATTCCTACAACACGAAACTACAGCATCTTATATTCGTCAACAGATATGTTGACAGTTTTATGTAACTTTGTGGCAGCAGCTCAGTTAAAGAATGAAACCAGGGATCAGAAGATGTTCAGTGGTGCACTGGAAACCTTCCCCAATTTCAATTTGCTTGTTTCAAATTTAGTTGATATATCATATTATACATACATCTATAAACAAAATTAACTTCTTGACAAAAGTTCATTTTACTTCTAAATTTTGACTAATAAAAAGATCATTCACTTCCAGTCCCCAACTTGCCAGTGCAGGGTGTACCTTAGGAAACATTGGATTTGCAGTGGCCAGAAATAGTCGAGTCTGCTTCACCGTCCAATCTATGCACTTTCGAGATTTGTAACCAGGGAAACGTCGCGAAGGACCTACAAAGGGAACAAGTAATCATGGGACCCCAAGTGTCGTATTGGGAGAAGACCCTCTGATGCTTTAGTTAGTGAGAGGCGATAGAATGAGGGCAATAGGGAGACCAATCGAGAGTTGAGTGCTCGAGGGTGCGGGTGTAGGAGTTCGAGGAAGCCTAGTGGTGATAGATGAAAACTGAAAGATAGAAGTCTGTCGCCAGATGCTCAAGGGAAAGAGTGAAACAGTCGGTCAAGGAAGTGTGTGGATTGGTTGTAGAAGGGGAAAAGGATAGAGTAGGTGTGAGGGTTCTGATAACCTCACGCAAGACTTTGAAGACTCAATAAGCTACCAATCGAGGGATGACTGACAAGGGCGAGAAGAAGCTCCAACAATCCTAGAAGTGCTCGGAACCTTCAGCGAGATAGTCGAGGAAGACTCTAACTCAATCACTCTACCCTTCCTCACCATCCCAAGATTTGACGGGTGCAAGGGTCTTACTCGAGATGGAGGCATCCATAATGGCAAAAGGACATAGAGACAACGGGTGAGGTCTTAATGGCACGAGATAAGTGGATATCCTCCATAGTCAGGCTAAGAGCAAATTTAAAGGGACTCAAGGGCGGGATGGATCGCATCCACACTCTTAATGTCGCATCCTGAAACCCATACCATCCTGATCCATGAGAAGTGACCATCTGCAAATCGACACGTTGTCTCTACCGCTGACCTCTTGTTGATGTGGCAATCTACGCCAGACAATCATCATTTGCCCTAGCCAATGATCGCATGTCATCCCAACACCTCGATGACATGTTGTTGCCTTGTTCCCTGCCAAAAGGGGCAAAACACCCACAGCACTAGATCATTGATCAACTGTAGGGTCAGGCACTAAGCCGCGTTGAATGAATCCAAACTCGTCGACGATCAACCCTATGTTGTCGATGAAAACCGTCCTTCCTAAAATAATTTCTTCCAGGCACCGACATTCTCATGCTCGAGAGTGGGGGGCAAGTAAGGAGGAAGAATGTGATCATAGCTCACCAGAGCTCAATTTCTCATGACAAGCCCATTGAGGAGGAAGAATGTGGCTAGAGCCCACCAGAGCCTAGTTCCTCATGACAGCCCCATAGAGGAGGGTGAACATGGCTAGAGCACACCATATCCCAATTCTGCACGCGAAGCCTATTGAGAAAGGAGAATATAGCCAAAGCCCACTAGACCCAATTTCTCAGACCCGTAAGGCCCCTGTCAGTTCAATTCCAAACAATGGATTTTTTCCCAACCAGAACCATTAGCCCACTGAGCAATCTCCAATCACTGAAGGTGAATCCTCAAGACTACAAGCCCTACAGATAGGCATGGCTGCGGCAAGGTCTATTCCTATGACTCCAGATTATGGTGACGGCTGCAAAGCATACCCCTATAACCCCAAAGCATGACGATGGAAACAAGGCAGGTCCCTACAGCTCCAAGGCATGGTAACAGCAACGAGGCACCCCCCCACACCCAACAGGCGCAATCAGAAGTCGTGCTGGCCATACCTATGACCATTCCACCCACACCGAAGTCCCTAACTACTCCTAGTGCCATGCCGCATAGAACAAGAAGGAAATGGTGGAGGACAACAAGTACCCCGAACGACGCTTATACCAAGATTGATGGAGACTACATGTGGGACAGTGGGAGGACTTTTTCGGTGGGCTCTCTCAGACACCTACACCTAAGCACTCAACTCACAACTTGTCTCCCTACTACCCTCATTCTCCCACCTCCCACTGACTTAAGCATTGGATGGTCTTTCCCTGGGACAACACCTGAGGCCCCCTGATTGCTTGTTCCCTTTGCAGGTCCTCTGCGATGTTTCCCCAATTCAAATCTCAAAAGTGCATAAATCAAACAATGAAGTGGACTCGACCATTTTCCAACATCTATATCGCATTCATTTCGGGAGAAGAAACCATGAGGAAACTCCAATTCAACAATGACCAACATAAATGCAAAGGAAAAGCTAAAGCAGTTGTTCCTACCGGAAGCATTGGACTCTACACCAGAAAGACAGAAATGAACTCTATCCGAAAAGAAGACTGTCAAGAAACATAGGTACCTGAAAATAGTTTTTTTTTCTCACCAAATGTGGTGCCAATCTCCAAGTAATAAGGGAGGAAGGTTATATTTCTTTATCAACGCTCATGGAGACCACATTTAAAGGCCATAAACCAAGATCCCAGAGCCGGGCTAAGGTTTAAAGCAGATTGATGTGAGGCTATAAGCCCATTAATTTAATGAAAAATAAAGATAATTCATAACTCCAACATTAATTTAGCCTATTACACCAAAAATTGAGCCAGTCCTGATTTATATTTAGACAAGTCGGGAAAGGGGGGAGCTTAGTTCAAAGAACAAAGATCGAGAAATTTGGCCAATCATATAAAATTTAGGTTACCCGTCAAGCCTAGAGCTCCTAGCTGCCCCCGGCAAATTCTTAACAGCCTAAAGCAGATTGTGAACCAAACTTCATCATCATCATCAAAGCCTTATCCCATTAATGTGAACCAAACTTATTATTGTTAAATCCATGGTTCAAGGGACATGAAGATGAGGAGGTGAAAGAATCAACATGTTGAAGGAGGCATAGGTAAATGAAGACAATAGATGAGCTACCTTCCTAAAAAAACAACTTCATCACTAGATCTTCACTGAGCTAGTGAGCTCCTTCAGTTATTCGTAGGATGCCAATTGTTAGTATAAGGATTTAGTTTGTGTTGATTTATAGAGCTTAATTTCTAGAAGATAAAACCATAACCTTCTGAACTTTATACGGAAGGACAGTGCTTCACCTGCGGGTTTGTCTCCATTCCACAACCCAGGCAGTCAACTTCCCTATGTTACAGTAGCTGACAATAGACTTCTACCTTTGACATTCATATTGATGCTGCAGAAAATTGAGCATACACTTGAAATTCTCACATTGATGAAAAATGGTAAGCAATTGATTTTTATAACATCAAGCTTCAGCAATCTATGATACAAAGCTACCAACATGTTTCACGTAATCTTGATGCAGCAATACAGTAGCATAATGTAGCCAACGAACAGAGATCAGCAAATGTTCAATGTCAAGTATCTGTTTGTGCGGAACATCCGTAAGAACACTAAAACCAAATTCAATTGGAGAAACCTTGGCGAAACTTCAAAGTCACAAAGACTAACAGAAATACAGAGAGAGAAGATAAAGCGTAAGTTCCTATATGAAGTTTGAGCATGATTTTGCTTTCCGCTACAAACACGGATCAAAACCCTAACAAGAAAAAGAGATCTGTCTAGAAACAAAAGTCTCTGAGGACGCTTATTCATTCACCCAGGACATAGTGCCAATCTCCAAGTAGAGAACATCATTTCGGGCAATTTGCTTACGAGACAGGAAATAGGCGATGCCGAAGATGCAGATAGCCCAACCAACGGTCCTGACCTTCGCTCCTCTATCAAATCTTGTAGCGTCTCCATCGGCTTTCCCATCCTGCCAAACCCACTCACCTCACGAGGGCACCCTGCGCCCCCCACCCTCCCACACCCCTTCCTCCTCTCCAAGCTTCACCCGCTGCACCCCGTTCCTAAACCTGGGGAAAACGAAGCCTCCCGCACAGCACGATCCTCCAGCGCAAACCTCGAAGAATTCCTCCCGGAAACCCCACCGGACCTTGATCACGCGCCTCCTCAAGAATTCCCGCAGCTCCACACGAACGCAGATCGTTAGATGGATGGCGAGAGACAGAAAGAGAGAAGAGGTCGTCGGCGATGGCGTCCGGTGGTGGACTCGTCTGGCGGGGACGCGGGGGGGTGGGGGGGTGACGACGACCGGCTTCAGTCCCGTCCGTGCGTGCGATGGCACCGCGGTGTGGTGAAGGCAAACGCACTTGGTAAGCTCGGGGGAGAAACTTGAAAGCTACTGCCTCGGCCATTGGTCGTTGCGTCCCCCATTATGGAAAGTGTAAAGACACTTCGGCCGGTCCCCAACGTGAGGCCGCGGTCGCCGGTTAACTCCTGCACCTTTGTCCTCATCCTACAAATTTTTTTATGGGGATTTTTATTAAAATAATAATAATAAACTATATAAATAATTAATATTTAAAAAAATTAAATTAATTAGGAGTCTTTATCAGATGCTTGACTTATTTTCTAATCTCTGACAAAGTTATAACTCATTACAATAAGTGTTATCTCATGTTACAGTATATGTTAAATTTTATTACAGTAAAGACCTCTCTGTTACAGTCAGGAACTCCTAATTAATTTACCTTTTTAAAAAATTTGCTTCAACAATCACCGAATTGCCACGTAAGTAGTTTGGTGACCAGGAGGCAGGGAGTGGGGGCCATGGTTAGTGTCTACATTGTCAACACAAACTACGTTCGCCACGCAGACAACATGTCTACATTGCCAAGGCAAACTTGTAGCAGTTAAAAAAAAAAAAAAAAAAGGCCTACCCGCCTCCCCCCCTCTACGTTGTGGTATAAGTCAAACATTAGTATAGTAAGGTTAGTTAGAGTAAGGTTCAAAGTTAAAGTAAGATTTAAAAAATATATTTAAATTATTACTCAAATTGATTAAGTATTGAAAAAACTATCATTTATTCAAACAGTAGTCATAATAAATAATATACAATTTGGTCTCCAACACATTCATCATCATTATCATCCCTATCATCTTCTTCAACTTCATTATTTTTTTTCATTCTGATCGGTCATCTCTACCTCCAACACATAATAAAATTTAATCTACATATACATATTATAAGAATATAGCACTTGTAACAAAAAAATTTATGTCTCATACCATGAGTAACTTCCACTACAAATTGGAAATAAATGATGAGTGAATGGTACAGAATGATATTGTGAAGATCCAACTATGTACTCTTCAATATTTTCACATAGTGTAGGCCTTCAAACATCGGCAATATAAGTCTCTTAATAAAAATTTACAAACTTCACTATTTCATAAAAACACAATGACAACTTACCATGTATGGTAGTCATATGTCACACCAATATCTTCATCTCTTCTTTCATTATCCGTAGGTGAAAAGAAACTTGAGGATGGCACATCATCATTAAGCATACATGTGAATATTCTCATTAGTTGCACATCTTCTTTCTCCAATAAAAACTCAATACCATGATTATGAGAAGGGTAAAAATCAAGCATGATGGCAATGGTCTCATCGTCCCAACATATTCTCCCAGACAAGTCGAAAACATACAAGTTAAAATAATCTTTGTACAGCTTGGATCATATGTTGTTAATGCATATAACTTCGTCAACAACTCCATAAATGACATCTTTATTTACCCACAATGGACGCATAATACCTCTTTCATATTGCAGTGTATAATAACCTTGTTTGTGAAGTATTCCATTATAGAAGCTCATTAAAGGAACCACTGTACTACCCATAACCTAAAATTGCTCTATCAAAAACACATAAATGAAAAAAGATATCATTTTATGTTAACATCAATCATACATTCATTCGTGCAACTAAAAATTATTAAAAAAATATTCATTGGGTGTGGAGCAACATTGGGTGTTAGGTGGGTGGGTGGGGAGCAGCACCGAGATGATTGTGGAGAGATGAGGGTGGGGGGGAGGGGAAGGGGGAGCTGCGCCGAGGGTGAGAGGGAGGGGGGAACAGTGTCAGGTGGGGTGTTAGGGGGGGGGGAGGGGGGGGAAGCATGGGTGGTGGGCAGTGGGGGAGCAATGCCAAGGGGGAGGGTAAGGGGGGAGCAACGTCAGGTGGGGTTGATGGGGGTGAGCAACGCAGGTGGGGGAGATGAGGGAGCATTGCCGGGTGGGAGGGGAAGGGCGGGGGGCTTGTTGCCCAAGCTGTAGAGATCTAGAGGGGTGAATAGGTTTTAATCATGATATTTATAAATATTTGTCGATTTAACAAAGTATAAACACTATCTAACCAAATAGTAAGAAACACAAATAAACTCTTTGTTAGTTGGCAAGAGATTAAATGATGACCTAAGGATGCGACCAATCATGCAAGATAGAATGTAGGCACACATGCGCACGAGGCACAAGACTTATCCTAGTTCAATGTTGATCTACTCAACACCTACGTCCAATCCTCAAAGGCAAACACGTTGAGATTCCCACTAGTCGTGCTATCAACCACAACCAAGATTACAACTCGTGAATACATACCTCTATCCAGTCCAACCTCCTGAGTACCTCAAGCCCTCAGCTTTTTCCACATGTGGAATCTACCTGTCTGAACCATAGGCCTTCACTATGAGGTGGAACAACCACATCTGACCGAATCAGTTCTTCTTCTTCTAACAAAGGAGGAACACCACCAGATACAGACCTCTGGCTGATCACCACACATGATGCTGCACAGACAGGTCTTCACCCCAAGGGTGGAAAATACACCTGAACAATAGGTATTCTCCTTTCAAGGAGGAACACTACCAGATACAGACCTCTGGCCAATCACCTCTATTTCTAGAGAGAAGATGTGCCAGAGAAAGAATGTCTACGAAGCTAGATAGATAAGGCAGTAAGTACAAATTTATCCCAACAAATAGAAAAGATCAGCGACAGGAAGATCGTTGTAGTTGGGCCTTTAGTGCTCAACAAGTGAATGATCTTGAGCTTTTGGCGGGCTTGACTAAGAGCATAACTCTTTTCCTCATAGTTGTCTTCTTCAGTAAGCTTACCATGTTGAGCAGGAAGAAGACTGGAACGGAAGCTTCTCTGGAGGTGGGATTTTTCTCTTTCACATAAGCACTCAAATCGCACTTCAAAAACCTTTTTGTATTTTTAGTGTAGCTCTGATACATTCTCTCTGTAACAATTTCATATGGCTTTCTTTTATAGTCACCTTCTTTCATATATGTTGGGTTGATCATTGTCTCACAGCGATGTGTATGTTAGACACAATATTGACACGATCAACACTTTGTTCCATCCTTTCTTTTCAGTAAAAGATCTTCTTTTTCTTATATAGCTTGGTTGCATATCCTCGTACAGAAGGCTGGTGTGCAGTCCAAGGTCATAAGTAGTTGTGCTTCCAGATACCTACAAAAAGTAGCTTATCTTGGCAGACAACAGCTAGCATGTCTGATGCACATTTCAAGACAAGTGTTATATATAAATAATCCATCAACTAATACACATTTGACACACAAAAGACTTTTTTATATAGATTTGAACATTGAGCCCTTATGTAAGTAGATTTGCTATAGTGAAATAGAGATATCATAAAGTCTTCACCGTACTTTTACCAATAAAATAAATCTTCCTTTTGAAAAGTTCTGAGATGAGAGTAATAAAATATTCTTTTAGCACACATTACTTCTTTTATAATAGTCATAAAGTAACACTGGGTACATGCATGACATTTATCAAATTAAATATTTCTCATCCAAATATTTGATACATAAAAGACATTTTGAGTACCATGTCATTGAATGGACTAAATATGTCAAGATAGTAGGTTGTAAGATGTGTGCTACAAAATAACTGATTATTATATTCATTTATGTGTTCAGCATGAATAATCGATTATTTGATGAAGTGAAAGAAGAATAATCGATTAATTTAGATAACTGATTATTTATGGAGAGGATAATATAGATAACTGATTAATTTGAGTTCGAAAAATAGACAACTAGAACTCCAGCAATTTGAATAATGATTCATCTGATAATGGGAAAGATAATTCATTCGCAATCAGAACGACATTTGTTTAGTAATTAAAATGCTAACTGATAGAAGTTATATCAATAATAAATGTATTCATGAGTTTAAGTTATTACATTCATGAGTTTTAGTTATCACTAAAATATATGGATAAATATAGGAGTGGTTCAACAATCTCCTCTTTTTTGGTGATGATAAAACTCATGAAAAATTTCTAAAATAATGTGTTCAATCATACTAAAAAATTAAATAGTCTAACATTTTTCTCCCCCTTTTTGTTATATACCAAAAAGGAACCTCTTATCACTTTTGTTCGTTCAAAAGCTTTCAGTCTGTATAGATTCTCTTACCATTGTTACCTGTCAGGTTGCGAATGAGTGTTTCAATGATCCTCATAGAAGTATCATCTCCCCTTTTGAATCGTGATTTTTGAATGGTTGTTTCCCTCTGTCTGCTTCCCCTGTACTAGCTTTACAAGAAACTTATTATAGTATTGTGAATCATATAAGAATTACAATTTTTTATTAATTTGAGACTACTCTGTGTTAAGATGAAGACTGTGTCGACAAGATCTTCCCTGAGCTCCCCCTCAAATGATGAGTGGTGACTTCATCTTCTTCTTCACTGTTAGATACTCTCTTGACATTCGAAGTTCGCAATCTTGCTCCAATATGTTTAGTCTTGCTCTAGTTTATATGGATCCTTTTTTGTGTAGCTAGTTGTGAAGTCCGAGAGAATAATTGAGAAAGTTCAATAGTCTAAAATTTTATTCCATCATACTAATCACAAACTTCCCTAAGTGATTACTAAAGATGTTCTCCATGGATGATTTTGATAAATCTCAACTCCTTTGGTAGATTCATGTGATGTGGAGACTCAATCTATAGCTTTGCCATTGTTTGTTCTTCCTTATTGCTATGTTGCTCTACAGAATTATCATCATTCCTTAAATTACCTACACCATCATCTTCAACTTTCTCCCCAAAAAAATGATTCCATTGCTCATTGGATCTTCCCTACCAAGTCATCATTACCATTGTTCAAAATAATGCATTTGCATCCAAATGACATCAAGTGATTGTGGTTAGGCTTCTTGTTCTTGATGATCAGTCTGTCCCCATGTAATTTTAAGTAATTACATATATATATATATATATTGATGATTAACAAAACCAAACAAGAGTTTATCAATTATTATCTAATGAATATTTCATAAGTCTTAAGTACATGAAAAATACCAAGGTCAAACGAGCCAATAAAGGTATGCATTACTTCTCTGAAGCTTTAATCTTTTCAACATGATATTTCTCTAAATCCATATCGACTTCTATTGAAGGCCATAACGATTTCTTTATAAGCATATCGATTTCAATAGAATTATCATAACGATTTCCTTTCTGCCTGAAAAGTCATGTTGTTTCAATCAAATTGATGTCGTAAGGATTCTATAAGTAATCGCAACGATTTTCTTATAAGACTGAAAAGTCATGTTGTTTCACAAGTCGATGTCACAACGACTCTATAAGTTACCGTAACGATTTCTTTAGAGCCCATAACGACTTGCCTATCACAACGACTCTATAAGTTACCGTAACGATTTCTTTAGAGCCCGTAACGACTTGCTCGTCACAACGATTCTATAAGTTACCGTAACTATTTCTTTAGAGCCCATAACGACTTGCTCGTCACAACGATTCTATAAGTTACCGTAACGATTTCTTTAGAGCCCGTAACAACTTGCTCGTCACAATGATTCTATAAGTCACCGTAACGATTTCTTTCGAGCTCGTAACGACTTGCCTGTCATAACGACTCTATAAGTTATCGCAACGATTTCTTTGGAAAGCGCAACAACTTGCCTGTCATAACGACTCTATAAGTTATCGCAACGATTTCTTTAGAAAGCGCAACGACTTGCTTGTTGTAACGATTTCATAAGTTACTGTAATGATTTCTTTAGAACTCGCAACGACTTGCTTGTTGTAACGATTTCATAAGTCACCATAACGATTTCTTTAAGCGCTAACAACGATTTACTTTGCGCAACAATTTCTTTAGAGCTCATAACGACTTGATAAAGTGTTCATAACAATTGCTCTCTATAATGACTTGTTAGTATTCATAACGACTTCATAAGTCATATAGCCATCGATTTCATATCTTGATATCTTATTCATCTTAAAAGCGTTGACTAGTCAAAGTCCACGTAGACATCTCTCTGACGCTTTTGCATTTATGAAATCTGAACGTATCTCTGCATGCATGCAGACCATATCATCCTTTATCGTGCCTACTCTGATTACGTCTTTTAGACTTAAGCTATTTTGCATTACTATTTTCATGTCTATTGCTACTGACGTTGACTGACATCAGAGACAGCTTAGCTGTCTGCTATTTAAGATTGACATTTGTGCAGACCTCTGAACTAGCTTCATGGTACAACGTTAATAAATAGAAGCCAACGGATATTTCTGAAGATCTCATCTCTTTGCGTGCTCAAGTGATCAAAAGACTGTTGACTGGAAGCTTCCAAGACTCCAGATGTCATTCAGTCTAACGACTACTCAAAAGAGAGACAACAGACACTTCAACGTCAAGATTTCAAATTGAAGATATAAATTCAAGTCAGAAGAACAGAAGAAAGATAGAGATCACGCATTCAAGCATTCAAATTCTTCTGAAGAAGTCCAGCCAAGAACTTCATTCCACTTAGCTTTTGCTCTTTTACTCTCCACTAGTTTGTGAAAATCTGAGAGAGCATGTGTAGTTCTAAGAGTGTGCTTAGCTTAAATCTCTTCCTCTCAGTTCTAGTTGTTTCAGATCCTTGTTTGTCAGAAGCTTGATCTAGGGGCTTGAATTTCATTCATTCTCTTTGTATTGTTCCCTTCGGTTGTGAAGGAAGACCTGGTGGTATCCAGGGTGTTGTTCCATTCGTTTTGAAGGAAGACCTGGTGTGGTATTCAGGTGTTGTTCCATTCGGTTGTGAAGGAAGACCTGGTGGGGTATCCAGGGTGTTGCTTTCCCTTCGGGTGTGAAGGAAGACCAGCTGAGCTGGGTGTTGTAGCGTCCTTAGGGGGACTGTACCCTAGTTAGTGAAATCCTGAGTTGTTGCTCAGGGACTGGACGTAGGACTCCTAAGGAAAGGAGGTCTGAACCAGGATAATCCTTGTGTTGTGTGATTGTCTTCTTTGTGTGTTTGATATTTAAACTAACAGTCACTAACCTACTTCGAAGAATGTTTGTGTGAATGTTTTTAGTTTCAGGTATCTTCTAGATTAATTTTTTAAGACCCATTCACCCCCCCTCTGGGCTCGTCAACTGGGCAACAGTGGTATCAGAGTGAGTCTCTTCGACAAAGAAAGGATCCAACGATCTGAAGAGTAAAGATCCATGGCAGCCAAGGTAACTTTGAAGGTCAGTCTGTCAACCGACCCCTCTCTTCGATGGTGAAGATTATCCTTACTGGAAGACCAGAATGGAATACTTCCTACCAGGGCACGACTATCAATTTGGTCCATAGTAGAAGAAGGTGATCTGTTAGTCACAAATGAGAAAGCTCATGGACAGATGATGACAGAAGGAAGATTTCCTTGAATTGCAAAGCAAAGAGCATCTTATGCTGTGCTCTAAGTAAGAAGGAGTTCAACAGAGTCTCAGCCTGCAAATCCTCAATAGAAATGTGGGAAAAGCTCAGGATTACTTATGAAGGCACAGACAAAGTAAAGGAAACAAGAATCGACATTTTGTCACTCAATATGAAAGATTTCAGATGCAGTCAAGTGAGTCCATAACTCAAATGTCAGCCGGTTCACTGACATCACAAATGGACTAGCTAGCCTGGGGAAAACCTATGAGATGTGAGACATGGTAAGGAAGATACTTAGATCCTTACCGTCCCCATGGACCCCAAAGGTCACAGCAATAGAAGAAGCTAATGACCTGAAGAGAATGTATGTAGAAAAGCTCATTGGGTCCCTCATGGCCCATGAGATCAACATGGAAAGGCTAGGAGAGTCTTCTAGCAGAAAGAAGCACTCTAACGCCTTAAAAGCTGAAGAAGATTCACCAGATGCAAGTTCAACTGAAAGCGAAAGTGATGCAGACAGTGAGAATGAGGAAGCTATGCTATCTAGAAAATTACAGCGAATTTTGGCTAAGAAGAAGAAATTCCAATCTGGTAGAAGGCACTTCAAAAGGAACAAGGAATTCAAGAAGCCAGATGAAAAAGAAATAAAGAAAGGAGAACCCATCTGCTATGAATGTAAGAAGCCAGGACACATTAAAACTGAGTGTCCAAAGTAAAGAAGCCGGAGTTCAGGAAGAAGGACAGTTCCAAGAAGTTTAGAAAGTACAAGAAAAGGCGATGGCAGCAGCATGGGAAAATAATAGCGACTCAGACAGTGAGTCAAGTTTCTGCAGTGATGAAGAAAGGCCAACTTAGCCTTCATGGCAAATACTGAAGATAAGGTAACTTCTGACTCCTCTTTTGATTCATGCACTGATTCAGATAGTTTAGAAGAGGCTTTCAACGAATATATGATAAATATAAAAGTAACCAAATTATTAAAAGTAAGCAAGAAAAACATAGTCTGTATAGAAAATACAAACTCAGATCTAAAATCAGAAAATGAACAATTAGAAAGTCAAATAACTGAACTTAAAAGAAGAAATGAACTGTTATGTGAAGACCTAAAAGCTAAGAATGAACAAATAACTAAATTAGAGAACAAGTAAGTTCAGATGAACTAAAACTGAAATCAAAATACTAACAGAAGAAATTACAGTTATCTAGCACATTAGAAAATTCACTAATGGTAAAAACTCCCTCATATTAAAATGCTAGAAGATCAGGTAAAAAGAAAATTAGATTAGGATATACACCCCCAGATAATGAAAAAACCATAATTTATCCTAAAATATATCCAACACCAAAATTTGTACCTGAACTAGATACATCGTACAAAGCTGATTTCAATATATAGAAAAGTAACCAATTATCCTGTTGTAGTCACTGCAACAAGTTAGGACATATCATAACAACATGCCCACAAGACATAAGAAATGGATAATAAAAGGCAAAATAAATGATACTAACCATCAGGACCCAAAGAATTTGGGTACCTAAAACTTGATGTTTTTATTTCAGGACATCTCTCGAGCATCCAAATGGTATTTGGATAGCGGGTGCTCAAGGCACATGTCGGGAAACCAAAAGTTATTCTCTCATCTCCAAGTCGAAGAAGGAACAGTCACTTATGGAGATAATGGGAAAGGAACAGTGATAGGAAGTGGCTCTGTGAATAACAAAGGAAAAACAATCATAGAAGATGTGTTATTGTCAAGGGTTTGAAGCACAATCTCATTAGCATCAGCCAGCTGTGTGACAGAGGCCATCAGATCAAGTTTCAAGAGTCGAAGTGCAGCATACTGAAGGATGGAGCAGTCATCTTTGAAGCTAATAGAGAAAAGAATTTGTATGTCCTCTATCTTGAAGAACTCAAGGTTCAGAATGTTTGTCTGGCAGCAAATAAAGATAATCTACTGAATTATGGCACAGACGACTAGGACACTGCAGCATAGATGGCATGAGAAAAATGCTGAAGAAGAATCTTGTGGAAGGTCTACCTAAGGTTAGTACAAAATTGGATGGTGTATGTAACCTTGTGCTAAGGGAAAGCACACAAAGGCTCCTTCAAGTCAAAGACGGTGGTGACCACCTCAAAACCCTTAGAGCTCTTTCATATGGAGGAAAGAATTTTGGATTTGTCATAGTTGATGACTACTCAAGATTCACATGGGTATCATTCCTAGAGCATAAAGATGATACCTTTGAAAACTTCGTCAGCTTCATTAAGAAAGTTCAGAAAGATCAAAAGTTCAGCATTGTGTCTATCCAATCAGATCATGGTGGTGAATTTCAGAATGAAAAGTTTGCTAGATTCTGTGATGATCAGGGAATTGAGCATAATTTCTCAGCACCAAGAACACCACAGCAAAATGGTATCGCTGAAAGAAAGAATAGAACCCTATTAGATATGACAAGAACTATGCTCTCAGAATATGATCTGCCAAGATACTTCTGGGCCGAAGCAGTCAACACAACAAGCTACATTATCAACCGAGTAATGATCAGACCAATCCTGAAGAAAATTGCATATGAACTATTCAAAGGAAAGAAGCCAAAGATTAGCCACTTCAGGACTTTTGGATGTCCTTGCTTCATTCACAACAATGGAAAAAAGGACATTGGTAAGTTGGATGCCAAATCAGATGAAGACATCTTTATGGGTACACCTCTAAACCCAAAGGCTATAGAGTATTTAACAACGTACTTTATTGATTGAACAGTCTGTACATGTTATTTTTGATGAAACTAACCCTTCATTGAGAAAGGAAGTAGATAGTGACAATGATAATGCAGATGACTGTCCAGAAACTAAAGGATACATCAATTGAGAACAAGGATGATCCACCTCTGGAAGAATTGCAACAAGAAGAAGTTACTCATGAAAATCTTCCAAAGGAGTGGAGATACAAGAAAATCACCCACTTGAGAATATTATTGGTGATCCATCCATAGGGGTAAGAACAAGAGGTAATGTTATTCCTTGTGATTACCTACATTTGTTTCTCAAATAGAGCCTAGGACAGTCAATGAAGCCCTTTCTGATGAATCTTGGATAGTAGCCATGCAAGATGAATTAAATCAATTCAAGAGAAACCAAGTATGGTCCTTGTTCCTAGACCATCAGACCATCCAGTCATTGGCACCAAATGGGTGTTCAGAAATAAACTGGATGAAACTGGTGCAATCTTAAGAAACAGGCCAGATTGGTAGCTCAAGGCTATTCTCAAGAGGAAGGCATAGATTTCGATGAAACCTATGCACCTGTAGCTAGACTTGAGGCCATTAGAATATTACTTGCATATGCATCTGCTTTGAATTTACACTATTTCAAATGGATGTTAAATCCTATTTTTAAATGGTTTTATAAAGAGAAAGTTTATGTGGAACAACCCCCGGTTTTGATGACACAGAATTCCTAATCATTTTTCAAACTTCACAAGGCATTATATGGTTTAAAGCAAGCACCTAGAGCCTGGTAAAAGGGTTAGTTCTTTTCTTTTAAACCATGGTTTCAGTAGAGGTCAAGTAGATAGTACTCTTTTCATAAAGTCAAAGGTCAAACACATTCTATTAGTCCAAATTTATGTAGATGATATTATCTTTGGGTCTACTGATGAATCCCTTTGCAAGTACTTTGAAAAGTTGATGCAGAGAGAATTTGAAATGAGCATGATGGGAGAACTCAATTATTTCCTTGGACTACAAATCAAACAAGGAAAGGAAGGAACTCACATCTATCAAGCAAAGTACACAAAAGATCTCTTAAAGAATTTGGATTCGAAAATACCAAGCCACTGTCAACACCAATGAGTACATCAACAAGAATGGACAGTGACAAAGATGGTAAGAAAGTAGATCAAAAGATCTACAGAGGTATGATAGGTTCACTCCTTTATTTAACACTAGTAGACCTGATATTTTATTTAGTGTATGCATGTGTGCTAGATATCAGCAGATCCTAAAGAATCACATTTAATTTCTGTGAAAAGAATATTTAGATATTTAGAAAGATCTCATGACTTAGGTCTATGGTATCCAAAACATTGTGAAATTAACCTAGTAGGTTACTCTGATGCTGACTATGCTGGATGCAAATTAGATAGAAAAATCACCAGTGGTGGTTGTCAATTTCTTGTAGGATGTTTAATATCTTGGTCTTCAAAGAAACAAAATTCAGTAGCACTATCTACTGCTGAAGCTGAGTACGTAGCTGCTGGAAATTGTTGTACACAACTCTTATGGATAAAGCAACAAGTTGAAGATTTCGGATTAAACATCAAATCCATCCCACTGCTGTGTGACAACACCAATGCCATTAATCTCACCAAGAATCCAGTTCAGCACTCAAGGACCAAACATATTGAGGTTAGATATCATTTTATTCGTGATTATGTTGCAAATGGAAATATTGAAATATCCTTTATTGATACAAATGGCCAATTAGCAGACATTTTCACAAAAGCCTTACCTGAAGAGAGATTCGCATCTCTTAGAAGGGAATTAGGCATGTGCAATTTGTAATAAAGTTTGCATACAATGGCACATTAATTTTAGAATTAAGTAATTTTTCTCTCCATGGCGTTAAGCAAAAGAAATTCAAATTATCCTTTAACTGCTCTCTCATTGAAGTCGGTTTGAATAGTCAAACTCTTTTGTCTTCTTCTGCTGCCTTTTTGACGCCTCACTTTCCACATCGCATTAATTTATTCATAAAATCAATGACAGAACGATTCGTATCTCATCGTCTACCTTTTCCCTTTTTCATCCTGTCGTATGAGTCGATGCCCTAACAACTCATATCTCAACCCTCTGCAAATTTGAACCTTCCCTCCTCCTTCCCGAAAAATTTCTTGAGGATTCCTTCTCTTCTCCTTCCGTTTCAACCCTCCAGAGACCTTCCCACCTGAATCCATGGCCGCACCAGTCATCGCCGGCAATTTGGGAGGCTACAACGCCGAGTTTCTCACTCCTGAGCAGCAGGAGAGGTTTACCTTTGTGAAGACGAAGCTCTGTGGCAATAAAGAAGTCGATGTTGCTAATCTGAGGAAAAATGGAATGAGCAGCGTGGCACTTGATCAATCAGATGCAGTGGTGGGAGTCACCACCTTTTCAGAGGTCAGTTATCCGGACCTGGTAAAAGCTTTCTTCGTGTGTATGAGAACAGAGGAAGATGGGTCCCTAGTTTCTTCAGTGAAGGGAACCATGATTAGAATAGACCCTGAGTTGCTGAAGATGTTGTTTGGTGCGAAGACTTCCGGGTTTAGTGGGGTTCACGCTGTGGACGCCCAAGTAAAAGGTTTGGGAATTGTAGGGCCGGGCTTCAAGCTAAGGGACGACAAGCTTGATATAAATCAACCATCTGCTTTCAACCGCCTCCTTCATTTTATTGTCTGTCAAATCTTAGTTCCCAGAAGTGCAACATTTTCTTCTTGCACAAAGGCCGACTCTGACATGATGTACTGGGCCATTCAAAATAAGGAGATAAATATGGCCGCAGTGATGATGGAAAGAATGAAATTTGCCAGAGATCAGATTTGGGACACCAAGAGTAAGTTAAATTGTCTCCCTGCCTATGCCCACCTACTTACCAAGATCTTCAAACACTTCGGTGTTGATCTTTCTGGGGCAGTTGTAGAGAAAATGGGCCAAGCAATCAGGTCCAGGAACCTAAGAAGAGTGGCTTCTCTGTGGCAAATGGTGTCTGGTTCAAGGCTTCTGTTGCTGAAGGCGAAGCCATCATCGACGACACCTCAGTTGTTCATCAGGAGATGGGATCAGCAGATATGATTCCAGAATTGCCAGTGGAGTCAGTTTCAGCTCCAGCAGTTGGAGCAGCAGAATCATCAGGCCCCTCTTTAGCAGAAGTTCAGTCTGAAATTGCATGGAAGAAGAAAGAATATCAGCACCAGCTTCAGAATTTCCAGAAGAATTAGCTGAAAATTTTGCAGAGATGAGAATTGAGGATATTCTCCCAGAGGATATTATTTCAGTTGAGGACCCACTACCCTCAACTGTGGTTGCATCTATTCTTTCAGACATTATTGATTCGATTCCTTTCACCTCTAGTGCTCCAGAAACCAGTGGCAGAGTTGCAGAAGAGGCTGTGACATCAGGCCACATTGATGAACCAATGGAAGATGTCCAAGTAGAGGTAGAGCACCCAGCTGCTCAGGGTGACTCTGTAATGGAAGATGCTCCCATTCAGGGGGAGCAAGTATCAAATGAAGAAGATGCTCCTATTGAGGGGGAGCTATCAAAAGAAGGTTCAGCAGAAACAACTCCAGTTGTTGATGGTCAGGAGGAAAGGCATAGAGATTCTCAATTTTGGATGACAGAGAAGGGAGATTGCAAGCTCTTCGAGCTCAGATGATGATCAACCTCCTCCAGCAAAAGAAGGCAAGAAGAAAGGAAAAGAAGTTGCCTCTGAAGTTCCTCTCTTGGCTGATACACCTTTTGAGAGGCAGGTCAAGCAGAAAATTGTCATAAATTTGAAGCCAGTAATTGAAAGGCTGAATGTGCAAGGTGAGTTATTATGTACTCTCCAGTCAGATGTAAATTCTATATTTCTGAGCCAAGCTTCAGCCAACAAAGAGTTGTCAAATCAGAAATGCTATGAAATGGTTTAACAAGAGATGAGTAGCATGAAAGGCATGCTCTCGGATATTATCAAGGCAGTTCAAGCTCCTCCTCCTCCAAAAGCTCAGGAGCCTGGAGAAAATGTGTCTGGGCCATCAGGGCCAGCACTAGAAGCAGCAGCACACCAAGAGGTAGGGCCAACAGGGCCAGCTGATCAGGTTGAAGGGCCTCCAGGGCCATCTGAGCAAGGGTCAGGGCCATGAGGGCCATTGGAGAGTGAGTCTGTGCAGATAGAGGCAGAAGAGTTCATGGCACCCAAGCCCCCAGCTCCCTCTTCTCCCTCTCACACACCTATTCCTCCAACTCCACCCAGCTCCTACAGCACCTCCTGCTCCTCAAACATTCAAGAAGCCTCAATCTAGACCAATTTCTTCTCCTACACCATTTCAGTCCACCTCATCTCCTGCCTCCTCTACTTCCATTCCTTCTCCTTCTCCTATACATGAGGCCCCTCCAGCATCCTCAGCTGGAGCATCCTCCTCCTCCTCTGGTCCCTCCCTTGGACCAGTTGATGACCTCCCTACTACTTCCCACTCTTTTCTTCATCCTACTCCTCCACCCTCTTTCATCACTATCATACCTGAAAGAGCCCAACTTAACTCTCCCTTTATGGAACAAATAAAGGATGAGTTTGAGGAAGGGATCCTCAGGTCTGTGTTGAAGGTGGGGAACATGTTCATAGGGCAGACCCTTCCAGTCCTGCCCCCAAGAAGAGGAAGCTTACTTCTACTTCCTCCCTATCCTCTGAACCCAAATACCCACCTTTGTGGTTTTCTCTCACAGTGGACAACAAACATCCCTCACTGTACAAGAATATCTCTCAAAGGTTGTTTTTGCAACCATCATTAACCTTCCCTTTCTTGATCTCACAGATCATTTGAACACCATTCTACCCTACACTTCTCTTTCGAAATCTGAAAAATCCAAAATCTTCTCTCTTGCCCACTCCAAAACTGAAGAGCAGTGGGGCAAAGGTCACAAGGATCTCCTAAAGAAATTCATTCTTGCCAAATCTGCTAGATTCCCTCCAAGGGACCACTCCCTGACCTTATCAGAGTGGTTCAGGATCTATCATAGGGAACTTTGGGCACCCTATATTCAAAAGGAAATCAAAATGATCAGGCACCTCATGCTATTCAACAACTACAGATATATTCATAGACTTCCAGAGGTTCAGCTCAGTCAGTTCAAAAGGGCCATTTCAGCTCTGACTCCGATATCTCTCAAACTTCTGATGTTCAGGTAGATTTTGCTACCCTCCAAGTACCTGAAGACGTAGCCCTTCCTCAATTCACTTTCTAGTTATGGAGTCCTCTGTAGGATCCATCATCTTTGAACGTTTTGCCAGAGTAATGGGCAGAATTAAAGTACAGAAAGGCTGCCTGGTTGCTTTTCCTAGATTCCTGTTTAGGGAATATCACCAGGGGCATGTAAGTGCTGAAGTTCTAGCCCCTATTCTGTCTGAATGTGAAAGGCTGACATCTTCTGAATGGTCCAAGTTCTACCCCCTGTCAGCTCAGCAGCTGTTTGACATCAATGAAGCTCAAGCCAGAGAAGGCAAACCAGCCATTTCTCCAGCTACTTTCCTAGATATGAACTCCATTCATCTTGTTGATGACCCCTTCAAGGTCTGGGAGGAAAGATACAAAGTATATGTGGCTATGCACAAGGCTCTCAGAGATAACCACAATCACTATCCTGTGACCATGGACCAATTCCTCACCTGTGCCAGCTTTGGGACTCGTCGATTTCTCAAGATGAACATGGACAAGAATGCATATGCTGATCTTCTCTATCAGCACCTAGATCTTCATCTCAAAAGGATGGCTTCCACCATAGGACCATCCTACTCTGTATCCTTTGGAGTCTTCAAAACTCATTTTGAAGAGCAGGAAGCACAGGCATGGGAAACCATCTCCCATTTTGCCTCTCTTCTGTCTCCTGCCTTCTATTTACCAGTACCTCCACAAAGTTAATGAAATGACCTTCTTTGTATACTCCTATTCTCTTTCTCTCTTCTTTCTTTGTCGAAGATTGTCTTTTTGCTCAATGACAAAAAGGGGGAGAAAATTAGCATGTCTGAAATACAATTTTTTTTAGGGAGAAAATTAGCATGTCTGAAATTCAATAATTTTAGACTAATTTCAGACATTTTTTCATCCATGCTTATTGTTCAGTTTTGTCATCACCAAAAAGGGGGAGATTGATGATTACTCTGTCCCCATGTAATTTTAAGTAATTACACATATATATATATATATTTGATGATTAACAAAACCAAACAAGAGTTTATCAATTATATCTAATGAATATTTCATAAGTCTTAAGTACAGGAAAAATACAAAGGTCAAACAAGCCAATAAAGGTATGCATTACTTCTCTGAAGCTTTAATCTTTTCAACATGATATTTCTCTAAATCCATATCGACTTCTATTGAAGGCCATAACGATTTCTTTATAAGCATATCGATTTCAATAGAATTATCATAACGATTTCCTTTCTGGCTGAAAAGTCATGTTGTTTCAATCAAATCGATGTCGTAACGATTCTATAAGTAATCACAACGATTTCCTTATAAGACTAAAAAGTCATGTTGTTTCACAAGTCGATGTCACAACGACTCTATAAGTTACCGTAACGATTTCTTTAGAGCTCGTAACGACTTGCTATCACAACGACTCTATAAGTTACCGTAACGATTTCTTTAGAGCCTGTAACGACTTGCTCGTCACAACGATTCTATAAGTTATCGTAACGATTTCTTTAGAGCCCATAACGACTTGCTCGTCACAACGATTCTATAAGTTACCGTAACGATTTCTTTAGAGCCCGTAACGACTTGCTCGTCACAACGATTCTATAAGTTACCGTAACGATTTCTTTCGAGCTCGTAACGACTTGCCTGTCATAACGACTCTATAAGTTATCGCAACGATTTCTTTGGAAAGCGCAACGACTTGCCTGTCATAACGACTTATAAGTTATCGCAACGATTTCTTTAGAAAGCGCAACGACTAGCTTGTTGTAACGATTTCATAAGTTACTGTAACGATTTTTTAGAACTCGCAACGACTTGCTTGTTGTAACGATTTCATAATTCACCATAACAATTTCTTTAAGCGCTCACAACGATTTACTTTGCACAACGATTTCTTTAGAGCTCATAACGACTTGATAAGTGTTCATAATGATTTGCTCTCTATAATGACTTGTTAGTATTCATAACGACTTCATAAGTCATATAGCCATCGATTTCATATCTTGATATCTTATTCATCTTAAAAGAGTTGACTAGTCAAAGTCCATGTAGACATCTCTCTGACGCTTTTGCATTTATGAGATTTGAACGTATCTCTGCATGCATGCAGACCATATCATCCTTTATCGTGCCTACTCTGATTACGTCTTTTAGACTTAAGCTATTTTGCATTACTATTTTCATGTCTATTGCTACTGACGTTGACTGACATCAGAGACAGCTTAGCTATCTGCTATTTGAGATTGACATTTGTGCAGACCTCTGAACTAGCTTCATGGTACAACGTTAAACAAAATAGAAGCCAACAGATATTTCTGAAGATCTCATCTCTTTGCATGCTCAAGTGATCAAAAGACTGTTGACTGGAAGCTTCCAAGACTCCAGATGTCATTCAGTCTAACGACTACTCAAAAGAGAGACAACGGACACTTCAACGTCAAGATTTCAAATTGAAGATATAAATTCAAGTCAGAAGAACAGAAGAAAGATAGAGATCGCGCATTCAAGCATTCAAATTCTTCTGAAGAAGTCCAGAGCCAAGAACTTCATTCCACTTAGCTTTTGCTCTTTTACTCTCCACTAGTTTGTGAAAATCTTGAGAGAGCCTGTGTAGTTCTGAGAGTGTGCTTAGCTTAAATCTCTTCCTCCCAGTTCTAGTTCTTCAGATCCTTACTTGTCAGAAGCTTGATCTAGGGGCTTGAATTTCATTCATTCTCTTTGCATTGTTCCCTTCGGTTGTGAAGGAAGACCTGGTGGTATCCAGGGTGTTGTTCCCTTCGGTTGTGAAGGAAGACCTGGTGTGGTATCCAGGGTGTTGTTCCCTTCGGTTGTGAAGGAAGACCTGGTGGGGTATCCAGGGTGTTGCTTTCCCTTCAGATGTGAAGGAAGACCTGGTGTGGTATCCAGGGTGTTGTTCCCTTCGGGTGTGAAGGAAGACTAGCTGAGCTGGGTGTTGTAGCGTCCTTAGGGGGACTGTACCCTAGTTAGTGAAATCCTGAGTTGTTGCTCAGGGACTGGACGTAGGACTCCTAAGGAAAGGAGGTCCGAACCAGGATAATCCTTGTGTTGTGTGATTGTCTTCTTTGTGTGTTTGATATTTAAACTAACAGTCACTAACCTACTTCGAAGAACGTTTGTGTGAATGTTTTTAGTTTCAGGTATCTTCTAGATTAATTTTTAAAAGACCATTCACCCCCCCTCTGGGCTCGTCAACTGGGCAACAGTTCTCATAGGACCAAATAAGTTCATGTGTAGCAGTTCCAATGGTTGCTGAGTTGTAACAATATTTTTGTATTTAAGGCCGCTTCTAACTTGTTCTCCTTTTGCATAATGATTGTATATATAATTATCTATGAACTTGAGCTTGATAATTCTTCCATTAGTTGATGCTTCTAAAGCTTCTGAAGAGTACCTTGACTAGCTTGGCCAATCTCTTGTGCCAAAACTCATCTTTCTCTACCTTCCAAACAATTTTCTTTTTTCTTCAACTCATCCAAGTGAATCTTGTGCACATGTGTTGTTATTTTTACAGTGAACATAATTTCATTTGACCGTGGATATGTGATGCCACATTCTTTAGCATTGAATTGTACATCATGTCCCTTGTTGCTTATCTTGTTGATGTTGTCCCATAGTGTTTCAGTCCTTCCATGTACAACTCCTTATTCATTAGACTAATTCCATTTGATCCAATTTAGTTGACCCCTTAATATTCTACCATTGCCTTTGACTTTATACTATGCAAGTTACCTTCTTCAACTATTATTGAAATGAAAGCTTGACGGTCTCTTGATATGTACCTAAAGCAATCACTGTCCAAGTGCTACTGTTGAGTTATGGTTATGTGAATAACCATAATTATTGTTTTGATGATGATTGATTTGATTTGATGATGATTGATTTGATATGTTTTGATGCTGACATAATCATGGTTCATCTTGTTGACATCATAATATCATTGGATTGTTGATGAACTTAAGTGCTTTCTTATTGCAATTCATTTGATTCATGTTTATAGTTCATAAATTGTCTGGCCACCTTGAAATCCTGCTAAAATGAACATCAGATGTTCACTTTTGGTCGTAGTCAGTCGAAGCACAATATCGGATGTACAGTTTTGGTTGTAGTTAGTCGAAGCAGAACTTTGTCATTTACAAGTTGAACTTCGATATGACGAAGTTCCACTTCATCATATCCGAAACTAAGCTTCTGATATGACAAATTCATTTCAACCAATTAGACTAAATTTGGCACTGACTTTGGATCTACTAAATTGTTCCTCATCAGACGAAGTGGAACTTCGTCTTATATGAAGCTAAGCTTCGAATATGACGAAGTCACCTCGGCCGATAATGATATATTTTACACTGTGACTTTGAATGTTCCATATTGGTCTTTGTCAGACAAAGTATAATTCATCCTATACGAAGCTAGACTTCGGATATAACGAAGTGGAACTTCATCATATACGAAGCTAAGCTTCGGATATGATAAAGTCACTTCGATCGTTCAAGACAAATTTTGGCCAACACTCAGATGTTCACTTTTACACTTGGTCAGCCGAAGCTATGGCACTTTGTATATTCATGTTGTATTTTTGCCATCCAAAGCACCTTGACTTCGGACGTCACGATTTACACTTCTCAGTAGAAGTGCTGAGACTTTGTATACTCATGTTATAATTTGACAGTCGATAAATATCGATTACCTCATGTTTTACATCGATTATTATAACATGGATGGTTACTAATTAACTTAAACATCGATTACCTTCTCTGATACTTAAAGATTCTATCTGTGCAGGACATCATGTGATGTGCACATGTCACTTAAGGGCTCTGGGTATACGCAACCCTAAGTACAAGGTTTGGACATTGGGTATAAATAGGCCCTTGTCCTTTGCAAAAAGTGTGCGGCCAAAAAGTGAAGCACGTAAAGAAGTGGGAAAAAAGGGAGAACTCAAAGACAGGAGCAGAATTGTGTCACCAGGAAGAGAGGAAGTAGAGGAAGAAGAGCAGAGCTACCAGATCGAAGAAAGTTGTCGATCTTCTTCCTGATATGGAGATCCAGCTTCAGAGGAAAGACATCAAGTCATCAAGCTTCATCGAAGTCCAGTTGTTCTTTAACAAAGGAGAGCACCGACAAAGGTTCTTGGTTTATGTGTGTGTTTTCTGAGTGTTGATTGATTTGCACAAGTATTCTGTATAGATTAATCTCTATCAGAGAGGTGTGTCTAAGTGTGTGTGGTTTGAGCCGTCGAGCTCTTGTGTGTGTTGTACTCAATTTCATTGAGTAGTGTGGCCTCACTCTGTGAGGGGTGGATGTAGGAATCACTATGTGATTTCCGAACCACCTAAAAATCTCATGTGCAGTAGTTTGCTAATTGTCTCTTCGTTAGATGTATGCATAGAAATTTCGATCACACACTGTTTGTCTGACTATCTGCAAGACCCGGCCCTCCTGGGCCCTTGGCCCTATCCTTAGGGTCGCGGCAGGCACCCTGGTCCCGACATGGTCGCGCCAGGGGAGCCTGTCACGACAAGCTTTGTGACGCGACACACCTGGTCGTCGCGATAAGGTTGCAACAGGGGTGGGCGTCGCGTCCTTGTTGCAGCATCTTGAGGCGTCGTGATTGCTTTTCTGATAGACGTGATCATTGTCCTCTCTGTCAGAATGGTCGTGTCGGGTGGAAGGTGCGTACAGTGTTGACGCGACCTGGTCAGCCGTCGCATTTGCTTTTCCCGGTCTTCGAGGTTTGACCACTTTTGGGGTCGGGCCGGAGGTGGCCATCGCGACATGGTTACGACACCTAGGGGCGTTGCGACATGGTTTGTTGTCACGCCGGGCCGACCTAGCGGTCACGACGAGCAGTCGTATGGAGTTTTCGATCGTGTTGTACTTCTGTATCGTTGCTAGTAGTAGCTTTGCTTCCGCACTTCTCATCGGTAGAAGATATAACTACTATTGTTTAAATTATATTATATTATATATTCTTCTGCCTGTTAGAACCAGTAGGAGATTTGTAGTCCCAACTGAGCTTCTGTTGTGAAGCTCATCCCTCCTTTCCCAGTGAGACTTCTCAGCAGCGGCGCGCCTGGCGGAGGAGACGGGGCAGTAGTCGTGGGCCCCGTAGCTAGCAGTGGTTCCCCCTCTTAGTGTACGTCACCCTCGGGGTATGCCCCTAAGGGACTTGTTATCCCCCTGTCTTACTTGTACTAGTTGTGTGTTGGGACTGTACCTAGATCGATACGCAGTGGTGTCGCTCTCTTTTCTATTTCCGCGTGTGTGATCCTAGTTAGAAGTTGACGTTTACTTCCCTTACATATTCTGTTGGACTTATATTATAGCCCTTCCGGGTCTCCGAGTCCGTGGGTGGCGACCGCGAAAATCGGGTCCTCGGCGTGGGCCGAGGGTTGGGTTCTCGGGTCGTTACAGTTGGTATCAGAGCAAGAGTCTAACAGGACTCGTAGCGGATTTAAACTGCAACAGAAAGTCCAACAGTAGTGCAAGTACACTGCTAGCCGCCCGAGTTAGTATTGTTAACCTTATTGGTTGTGTGTCGCGCAGTGATATGGCTCCGCGCAGGTGTAGACAGGCCAGAGAGATGATAGAGCAGCAGGATGAGTCTGATATGCCCGTGCAGGGGTAGGTCCAAGAGGAGGTGTCAGTAGAGGAGTCAGTTGCACAGCCTCAGGGTGCAGCAGTAGCAACAACAGCTGGTGGGCAGCAGCAGCAGGAGCATCAGCCTCAGCCACAACAGTACGCAGATTGGTTTCCCCTAGCTGAGCAATTCTTTAGGAACCTGTACCAGGGAGCGTGGCAGCCTGGGTAGGCGGTAGCGGGAGGTCAGCCTCCAGTACCTCCCCCAGTGGCACCAGAGCAGCAGGCAGATCCAGAGGTGGAGCAGCCAACAGTTCAGCAAGCGTCGGGTTTTGGGAGTACCCGAGCCGGTCAGAGGAGGACAGCTGTCACTGATGACAGGACCGCCCTCTTGGAGATGTTCTTGCGTCTCCGACCACCGATGTTCTTCGGTGAGTATGATCCAGACAAGGCAGAGAGTTGGACGCACGAGATGGAGTGCACGTTCGAGACTATGGAGTGCGCCGAGGAGGACCAGGTTAGACTGGCAGTGTACCAGCTCAAGGGAGCAGCCCACGAGTGGTAGAGAGTTCAGCAGCAGACCCACTTCCAGGGGTAGTGTTTGGATCAGATCACTTGGAAGCGGTTTTTGGAGATCTTTCACGGTGAGTACTTCCCCGACTACGCTCGATGTGAGAGACGAGACCAGTTCTACGAGTTGGTTCAGGGCGATCTCGCAGTTACTCAGTACCACCAGAGGTTTGTTCGGTTGTTGAGGCATGTTCCTCATGTTGCAGGCAGCGAGCAGGCTTGTGCAGAGAGATTCATTACAAGATTGAGGCCAGATTTGAGGTGGGGCATGACTGTTCACATGTGTACCACCTTAGGAGAGACCGTGGCTAAGGCCACCACCTTGGAGAGAGAGACCTGGCAGCCCAGCAACAGCAGCAGCAGGGAGGAGCCTCTTCCAGGTCCTTGTCGTACCAGCGTCCTGCCGGGAGTCACGGTAGCGCGACTTCTTCTTCTTTGGGCTCGGGCAGTTCAGGCAGTTCCGGGATTCACTCAAAGTTCAGGCAGTTGTCTACTCGTGGGGGTGGACGGAGCTGGCAGCAGAGGCGTCAGTCGAGGTTTGCAGAGCAGTCAGTCCAGCAGAGAGATGAGCAGGGCAGACAGGAGGCAGTCTGTTACACTTGTGGTTTGCCAGGCCACTTCAGGAGGGATTGCCCGATGGGGCCAGTTCAGTAGCCGCAGCAGCCAGTTCAGTACACACAGCAGCTACCACAGTACTAGTTCCCTCCCCAATAGCAGGCACCCTGTCAGCAGCAGCAGGGGCAGTACCAGCAACAACCTCAGCAGTACCAGCAGCCTCAGCAGTTCTAGTCGTACCAGCAGTAGCAGTAGTTTCTGCAGCACCAGCAGCAGCCGCAGTAGCAGTAGCCCCACAGGCGCCGCAGCGTGGGCGTGGTCATGGTCGTGTGATGGCACTTACCAGAGAGCAGGCCGAGGCGTCGAACCTGGTTATAGGTACCCTGCCTATCCTTGGTAGAGTTGCTCGTGTTTTGGTTGACCCCGGTGCTTCTTTGTGTTTTGCTTCCGAGGAGTTTTACGAGTCTCTGGTTCATCACACCCTTGAGAGGCAGTGTGATGTGATGGTCGATCTCCCGTCGGTGATTATATGAGTTCTTTCGATCATGGTTTACTGAATCGAGGCGAATCGGCCCGATTCCCCCGAATCGGTGCGAATCAGGGGAAACCTGATCCCTGATCGCCCCGATTCCCTTTATAATATATATATATATATATTATCATATTTTTATATATGTTATACATTATAAATATGATATATATTACATATATGTATTTAATCATATAAATGTGTCGAATATGATATATGTATATATATATATATGCAATATATATATATATCATATGCTATTATATATATAATATACCCATGTGAATCGGTTCGATTCAGACCGATTCTGGGGAATCGGGGCGAATCAGGAGCAACCCGATTCGCCTTCTGATTCCGATTTGCCAAACATGCTTTCGGTTACCTGGAGGGCATCACAGTTGAGGTCTAGGGACACCAGTTGCCATCCAGGTTGTACGCGTTGCAGCTTCGTGACTTTGACGTCATCCTGGGCATGGATTGGTTGGAGGCTCACTCAGCTGTAGTGGATTGTCAGCAGAAGATCGTTCGATTTAAGATACCTGAAGTGCTTGTTCTCTGCTTCCGAGGTATCTGGTCTACCTGTCAACCTTTTATTTCCTTCTGTAGAGCTCGTCGTTTGATCCATGATGGCTGTGTAGCATATCTTGCTTCTGTTTGTTCCTGGAGCCTAGCGGGTCGTCGGTTTCTGATGTGCCTGTTGTTTGTGAGTTCTTTGATGTTTTCCCGGAGGATCTACCTGGTTGCCGCCTTAGCGGGAGGTAGAGTTTCCATTGAGCTTTTGCCCAGTATGATGCCTTTGTCTAAGGCACCTTACCGGATGGCTCCGGCCGAGTTGCGTGAGCTGAAGCGCCAGTTGCAGGAGTTGCTTGAGTTGGGCTTCATCCGTCCGAGTCGTTCGCCGTGGGAAGCGCCAGTCCTATTCGTAAGGAAGAAGGATGGCAGTTTGCGTTTGTGCATCGATTATAGGTAGCTGAACCAAGTAACAGTAAAGAATAAGTATATGTTGCCGAGGATTGATGATTTGTTCGACCAGTTGTAGTCAGCTAGAGTGTTCTCGAAGATTGACTTGAGGTCCGGTTTCTACCAGTTGAGGATCAGAGAGTCAGATATTGGCCTGATAGCTTTCCGTTCAAGGTACGGTCACTTTGAGTTTGTCGTGATGCCGTTTGGGCTGACGAACGCACCCGCAACTTTTATGGATTTGATGCATAGGGTGTTCAATGAGTACCTGGACAGGTTTGTGGTCATCTTTGTGGATGACATTTTGGTCTACTCGGCTTCTGAGGAGAGCACAAGGAGCATCTGAGGATCGTGCTAGAGACCTTGCGGAGTCACCAACTTTATGCCAAGTTCGACAAGTGCGAGTTTTGGCTAAGGGAGGTCCACTTTCTCGGGCACGTGATCTCAGGTTCTAGTGTGGCAGTGGACTCTGCCAAGGTTGAGACAGTGTTGTCCTGCGAGCAGCCCACTTCAGTGTCAGAGGTTTCGCAGCTTTCTGGGTCTAGTAGGCTATTACAGGAGATTCATCCAGGATTTTGCCAGGATTGCAGAGCCATTGACTAGGTTGACCAGACTGGACACCAGGTTTGTTTGGTCAGAGGACTGTGAGCAGAGCTTTCGGAAGCGGAAGATGAGGTTGACTTCGCCTAGTGTTGGTCTTGACGTCAGGTAGCAGAGGTTTCGTGGTCTACACCGACGCATCGAGATCAGGTTTGGGTGCCGTGATAATGCAGCATGGTAGGGTCGTTGCCTATGCTTCTCAGCAGCTCAAGAAGCATGCGGATAACTACCCTACCCACGACTTAGAGTTAGCAACAGTGGTGTTCGCTCTGAAGTTGTGGAGGCACTATTTGTACGGAGAGGCGTTCGAGATCTTCACAGACCATCAGAGTTTGCAGTACATTTTCATTCAGAGGGATCTGAATTTAAGGCAGCGCAGGTGGATTGAGTACTTGAAGGACTACGACCTTACCCTCTCCTATCACCCAGAAGGGCTAACGTTGTGGCAGATGCTTTAAGCAGGTGTGTTCGCTTGAGTTCGATGATGGTCAGAGAGTGGAAGCTATTTGAGGAGCTGTCCCAGGGAGTTTTCTACCTTCGAGGCGCAGAGACTGTGCAATGATGACCAGTTTGTCAGTTCGGCCATCAGTGTACCGTCAGGTGTTGCAGGCACAGTAGGCAGACTCAGAGTTGGCAGATATTTTGCAGATGCCAGATGTTGAGCTAGATGAGAACAACGAGGTCAGATTCAGAGGCAGGCTGTATGTTCCAGTGATGCGCTCCAGGCGCTATTGTCAGAGGCTCACCATTCGAGGTATGTTGCTTATCCTGGTTCCACTAAGATGTACCATAACCTGAGGAGGTTCTTCTGGTGACCAGGGATGAAGAGGGGCGTGGCAGAGTTTGTCTCTCGGTGCCTTACCTGTCAGCAGGTGAAGCTGAGCATCAGCGTCCTGGTGGTGAGCTGCAGTCATTGCCCATTCCCGAGTGGAAGTGGGACGACATCACCATGGACTTTGTGGTTGGTTTGCCCCGCACTCCGCAGAGGCATGATGGTATTTGGATGATCGTGGATCGATTGACCAAGTCAGTACAGTTTCTTCCAGTCAGGATGTCTTGGTCAGTGGATAGGTTAGCCAGGCTATACGTGGACCGAGTTGTTCCATTGCATGGAACCCCAGTTTCGATTGTCTCCAACAGAGATCCGAGGTTCACTTTTGGTTTTAGCGTAGTTTGCAGAGAGCTCTGGGTACAGAGTTGAGGCTGAGTTCTGCATATCACCCGCAGTCAGATGGGCAGTTAAAGAGGACCATTCAGACTTTGGAGGATATGTTGAGAGCTTGTTGCTTGGACAAGAGTGGCACCTGGGAGTCGCACCTTCCAATGGTAGAGTTTGCGTATAATAACAGTTATCACTCGAGCATTGGAATGGTGCCATACGAGGCTTTGTTTGGTCGCCCGTGCAGGACACCACTTCACTAGTTGGAGGTCGGTGAGAGGCAGCTTCTAGGACCAGAGAGTGTGCAGCAGTGTGCAGACACAGCCAGGTTGGTTAGGCAGAAGCTTCAGACCGTGCAGAGCAGTCAGAAGAGCTATGCAGATATCTGCAGGAGGCCGTTGCGGTTCAGCGTGGGTGACCTTGTTTTCTTGTGGGTTTCGCCGACCAAGGGTGTTATGAGATTTGGCAGGAAGGGAAAGCTCAGTCTGAGGTATATTGGGCCTTTCCCTATCACAGAGACGGTCCGAGGTTGCTTACAGGTTTAGTCTTCCGGCAGAGTTGGCAGGCGTGCACAGTGTTTTTTCACGTTTCGCAGTTCAAGAGGTACGTTGCAGATCTGTCACACATGTTGGACTACTCACACTTGAGGTATCACTAGACTTGTCATGCCAGAGTACCCGTCAGTGTTGTGGACCGCAGAGTGCAGCAGTTGCATCGGAGGCAGATTCCGCTGGTCAAGGTCATTTGGGAGAACCGCGTTGGTGGCGAGGCCACCTGGGAGCGCGAGGATGAGATGAGAGAGCACTTCCCATATTTGTTTGTTTGATTGGTATGTGATCTTCCCTGTACTGCTTTCTAGGTTGAGACTACGTTTATTTTAATTTCGAGGACGAAATTGCTTAGGTGGGTGGGATGTAAGATCCGGCCCTCCTGGGCCCTTGGCCTTGTCCTCAGGGTCGCGATAGGCACCTTGGTCGCGACATGGTCACGCCAGGGGAGCCTGTCGCGACAAGCTTTGTGACACGGCACACCTGGCCGTCGAGACTAGGTCACGACGGGGGTGGGCGTCGCGTCCTTGTCATGGCGACTTGAGGTGTCGCGACTGCTTTTCTGATAGACGTGACCACTGTCCTCTCTATCAGAACAATCGTGTCGGGTGGTAGGTGTGTACAACGTTGACGTGACCTGGTCAGCCGTCGCGTTTGCTTTTCCTGGTCTTCGAGGTTTGACCACTTTTGGGGTCATGCTGGGGGTGGCCGTCGCGACATGGTTGTTGTCGCGCCGGGCCAACCCATCGTGTCTTTGGGGCCGTTAGTTTAAAAACGAGGCTGCGCCCCATTTCCCCTTTCACCTTCTTCTTCCCCTCTCGAGCTCCCTTGCGTTTCTCGTGGGTTCGTCGTGGTCGTGGTGCTCGTCCTGAGGTGGTGTCGCCCTGTTGGTGTAGGGGACGTGTTCATGGTTCTTGGAGCGAGGAGGAGTTGACCATTCCGTCGTGAAGGCCCCAACGGGTCGGCTCTACTCTTGGAGGTAGGGGCCCTTGTTCTCCCCTCGCCTAGCATGCTCCCCTCTTCTGTGAGATGGTGTTTTCCTCGTGGTTTGGGGTGTGGGAATGTGAGAACCATGCTCGTGGTTAAGTGAGGTTTACTTCGAGTGTAGATTCTTGTAAATCCAGTTTGTGGGGTGTAGAGGGTGGTTTGCATGGTTTAAAAGCTTTCATACATGTTGAGCATGCTCCCCTCCCCCTGTGGAATGATTGTACCGAGTTCTGGGGTGGTCTCTGAGAGGTCTGCTCCGGAACCCCCCTCAGCTGAAGACGCGACCGCTATAGAGGTTGTGATGATGTCGCGACGGCCTTTCCAGTT